>JALIZH010027514.1:0-18400 GCA_030522465.1 Rhipicephalus appendiculatus
CGTTGTCAAGCCTGTCCGAGCAATCGCATCTGACGCTGGACAAATCAGTGCAAGCGCAAAAATGCGCGCCCAGTGCATGTGTTCGGGGAGCGAAGCAGAACATGAACAGGGGGGCGAAGAGAGCGTGTGCCGGCCGAGTATTTGCCTTGCACGCGCTAGGCGCAGTCGTGCAGCTGCAGATGTTAGGCGAAGCGAGGTGCCTTATAAGGTGGGCGCCGTTCATGACGATGGTAGTTTTTTTAACATGTTGTAGCGAACCTGGAGCTTTAAGATTTCCACTATTAAAATAGTGGAAATCTTCATACTATCTCGAAATAACCCACTCAAAGATGTAGAAACATACAAATATCTAGGAGTCACCTCGACAAAAACACTTAAGTGGGCCGACCACATCACAAGTATATGCACAGCTGCACTTGGGAAACTGATTTCTTAAGAGGAAACTTAAATCATCCACGAAGGAGACCAGGTTATTGGCATATAACACCTATATTAGATCAAAATTTGAGTATGCCTCGGTTGTTTTGGACCACCAATCTAAAAAGGATGTCGCCTTGCTAGAGAAAGTTCAGCGGAAGGCTGTCAGGTTTATTTTTAGCAAATATAAAAAGAAAGGATTCGCCAGCACATTTTATGCAACTTGACGGCATCGATTAAAGATTAATCGATTAACGTTCCTGCATAAAATTCTTTCCGGTAAAGTTGCAACAAGTCTGCCCAACTGCGTGAAACCTCTGTCTTCAAGAAAAAACAAGACATAACCATTAATATTCATTGGCGCCTGTTTTTGCTCGTACCACTGCTTTCAAAAATAGTTTTTTTCCCCAGGACTATTGCTGACTGGAACTCACTACCATTCAGTGCTTTTCAGTCCGATGATATTGCCACGCGCGTTTCGTATTGTACTTTTGCTGTATTTGGTTTACGCCCAAATATACTTTAAGCAATGCTCAGCGCAAACGACGCCGCATTTCTAGAAGCTTCGCGATTATTGTAGATCGTTGTGTTAAGATTGCGCGCAAGACGCGAACACGCGATCTTATTCCAGAAGCTTTCGCGACAACCAGTGATAAGGCTGGAACATTCGAAGACACGCGTATAAATGTCGACGTGCTTCGCCGCTTGTCAGTTGATCGACGGCAGACGCTCCGTTCGCCGCTATCAGTGCCAGTGTTTATTGCTGTAATCTGACTTTCCGTTTACCGGCCACAAGTTCGGCCTAATAAACAGTTTCATCTTGAACATACCGACTGCTGCTTGGGTCAACTTCGGGCCGACTTCCTCCTCGTAGTACCTTCAGCGTTACGTCCCGAAGTTCTGGACGCTCTGCATGACGACCCGACGGCTGGACACCTTGGATTTTCCCGTACGCTCGCGAGGATACAACAAAAGTACTACTGGCCTCGCCTCGCTGCCGACGTCACCCACTACGTGAAGACCTGTCGAGATTGCCAACGACGGAAGACACCACCCACTAGGCCAGCCGGTTTTCTGCAACCCATCGAGCCACCTCGCCCACCGTTCCAGCATATCGGCATGGACTTACTGGGGCCGTTCCCGACGTCAAATTCCGGAAACAAGTGGATCGTCGTAGCGACGGACTACCTCACACGCTACGCCGAGATAAGGGCGCTGCCCAAGGGCGAGTGCCGCCGAGGCTAGCCAAGTTCTTCGTCTAGAACATCGTACTGCGTCATGGCGCCCCGGAGGTCCTCATTACCGACAGAGGTACGGCCTTTACAGCGGACCTAACGCAGGCGATCCTGAGGTACAGCCAAACAAGTCACCGCCGGACCACCGCCTACCACCCACAGACCGATGGCCTCACCGAGCGTCTAAATAAGACCATCGCCGATATTCTGGCCATGTCGTCGACGTCGAGCACAAGACGTGGGATGCCATCCTTCCGTATGTAACCTTCGCGTACAACACGGCCGTACAAGAAACGACGCAGTTGACGCCATACAAGTTGGTCTACGGACGGAGCCCGGCAACGACGCTCGACGCTATGTTGCCCAATGTCTCCGACGAGGAAAACGTCGACGTTACCGTGTACCTTCAGCGCGCCGAAGAAGCAACACAACTCGCCCGTCTGCGCATCCAGAGCCAGCAAAAGACCGACAGCCGTCGCTACAACCTTTGACGACGCCACATGGAATACCAACCCGGTGACCGTGGATGGGTCTGGACGCCAGTTCGCCGACGGGGACTTAGCGAGAAGCTTCTTCGACGATACTTCGGACCCTACAGGATACTTCGACGTCTCGGCGCACTCGACTACGAGGTTGTCCCTGACGGCATTACGAACTCTCAGCGGCGCCGTGCGCGACCTGAAGTCGTCCATGTCGTGCGCGTGAAGCCGTATTACGCGCGTTAGTGAACCTGAAGACTGTAATTTTTGCTTTATTATTGTACTTTCGTGCTTGTGCTAATTGTACTTTCTTACTTTATTATTATTTATTGTTGCATGAATCTCTCTCCCCCCCCCCCCCCCCCCCGTTTTCTGTTTTAAGAATCGGGACGATGCTTATTGAGAGGGGGGTATTGCCATGCGCGTTTCGTATTGTACATTTGCTGTATTTGGTTTACGCCCACATATACTTTAAGCAATGTTCAGCGCAAACGACGCCGCATTTCCTAGAAGCTTCGCGATTATTGTAGATCTCTTGTGTTAAGATTGCGCGCAAGACGCGAACACGCGAGCTTATTCCAGAGCTTTCGCGACAACCACTGATAAGGCTGGAACATTCGAAGACACGCGTATAAATTGAAATATTGGCAGTGCAAACTGACGGGACACAGAAAGAGGACACAAACAAGTCCTCTTTCTGTGTCCCGTCAGTTTGCGCTGCCAATATTTCAATATGAATCTATACCAACTAGCCCGCCTTACAACCCTTCTGCACGCGTATAAATGTCGACGCGCTTCGGCGCTTGTCAGTTGATCGACGGCCGACGCTCCGTTCGTCGCTATCAGTGCCAGTGCTTATTGCTGTAATCTGACTTTCCGTTTACCAGCCACAAGTTAGGCCTAATAAACAGTTTGATCTTGAACATACCGACTGCTGCTTGGGTCAACGTCACGACCACGTGACAATATTTAAAAAGAACTTGAACTTTTTTTCTTCTTAGTTCTGAATGATGTATCAATTTGGTATGCGTTGGCAGTGCATATGTGAATTATTTGTAGAATTGCGCTGTGTATAAATGTTTTGATTACTGTTTATGTGCCGTAACACTACTGTTCAAGCGCTCAATAAGTGCTGTGACATTGTACTACCTTGTATATTTTTTGGCACCCCTCCTCCTGCTTGGGCCTAAGTATAGGCCTGCAGAACCTGTAAATAAATAAATAAATAAATAAAAAATCTGATCAAAATAACTGTATTTCTGGAGGTTATTCGGATAGCATGTAAACCCAGCCGCAGGTGAAACTTGAGGCACGAATTAATGGGGTGGATAACTTTGGTCTTGAAAGGATACATGACACCTCGTGCAATTTGCGTCCGTTTTGCTATCAACCTATTTTATCCGCGACGTCTCTTTCTTCAAAGAATCACATATGCGTTTACCTCTCCATACATCCATTTTTGCATTTGCTGTATTTCTAGGAATCTTTGTAAAGGTTCAGCACCCGAACATATCCCTTTACTCTAAATATTGCGATTTGTTTTGTGGGCGTTTCCATGTTTCGTACGATGATATGTGCCTGATGTCTTTCAAGGAATGCTCTCTCTCTTGTAATCATGTATTTAGCTCTTCCTCCGCAATGTCTATGCTAAGCTGATTTCTACTCCACATCTCCTTTATCCAGCTTTCGGCTTCGGTCATTTTGAGCGGCTCGTTTATAGTAGTGGGGTCTGTGCAGTTGGCGAAGAGGTAGAATGGCACCAAAAAAAGGTGAGTACTTGTTTTTTATTGCAATAGCAATTATATGGACACTCTCGACTGGTTTTCGCCGTCGGCGTTGGCGTCGCCGTCATGTCCCGCATATGTAGATGTGTCTATATATTTATAAAAACCTCAAAGTAAAACAATTCAGAAAAATGTTTCCGACGCGTGCCATCGAACCAGGGACCTCTCGCTCTGCAGCGCGCGGCGCTAACCTCTCAGCCACGAAGGCGAACGTCCTTCAACGTTCAAACGGCGAGCTATCTATATACAGCGAGTTTTCAGCGTGTTTTCAGCATTACCAGCGAGATGGCGCAAAAGCCGCGCTCGGCGGGGGCTTAGCTGCCCCGTTCGTCACGACGCGAGCTCTCAGGCGCTCCTAGCTCTCCGGCGCGCACTTTACCCGAAAGGGGGGGGGTGGGTAGATGCCCCGTGCGCGCGCGCGCTTATCTCGCGGTGGCGGGGCATGGGGCTTTAGCCGGAACGATAGCGTTGTAGTTACCGGGCGCGCGAAGGTCTCGTCGCTCGCTGCAGTCCCCCTGTTTGCGAAAAGAGCACGCTTTTCAAACACAGCGAAGTAACAACTGTGACAATTGTTAGTTCGCGCTCGTCTGTACCTGTGAATACGTTTCGTGCGTCGTTTTTGTTTGAGCAGCGCGTTAAGTGTCGATCTGTGAATGTTTTTAGTTCACTCTCGTCCTGTGCGTGTTGTTTTCGTGCGTCATGTGTGCATGAGCAGCGCGCTGCACGTTTCGACCTGCTTGCCATTCGTCGCTTGACATTCCAATTTGTTGCTATCGCATTCATTGCTTCGCCTTGTGGCGAAACTGTGACTTTTTTTTTGAAGTCTTGCACGCAAAACCGGTTTTGAATCACGCTGTTTGAGAAACTGGAAATTTAGTGTTTACTGATTACCACATCTCTAAAAACCTCCCGAATAGCGCAGCAAGAAAACAGCTAACATTCGCTTCATATATCTTAAGTGTGGCTCAAAGAAAGCCGTACGTAGCAGCCCTATGTTGCCCACAGTGCTACGGTGTCAACAGCCACATCCCTTCCTATTCAGACGTGTTGATGGAAATTATTACGTCACCTAAGATTTTCATTTCTTTTGATGGCAATTATCTACACACCTTTGGTGTGTTTTAGCCGTCAGTGTCAGGCGTCGCCGTCATGTTCCGTATACGTATAGCTATGTATAATATGCGAATGTCGCCAAAGGGGAAGTGGAGGAGGAAGCGAATACGGCGCTGAATTGCGTGAGTGGGGTGGTGCGTACGAGCTAATAGCCGGAGCTTGGGAGCGCACGCTGCTCGGCGTGGCTGACGTGGACTAACTCTGTCCAAGACCGGGGCTTGGCCGACTGCTACAGTGGCGCCAAACGTGGGACCGCCGCCGCGTTCCAAGAAGAAGCCCATTCGTGGCGAAGGCCAAGTATCGTCGCCCGTTCTGTAGGGCGTGCGCAGTTGCCGCTTAGGATAGGTAACGATCAGCGGCAGCCATAAGATCTGTCGAGCACTTCCGTCGACCAGACGAGCAAAGGCATGTGGCTGCGTTTCAGGGCCACAATATGGGCTCCATCCTGTCGACGGATAGTATCATATCCAGAAATGCTCCGCCAAAAGGAACAGCACCTGATAAACACAGAAGCGGCTGGTACCCTATAGAGAGGAGAAAAGCCGTGTGATGTCTCCGGGAGATGAGCAAACTGAACAGACAGCAGGGACGTTCTCGAGGGCAAGGACACCGACAGGGACACCAAGGGCCTATGACGCCGGCAGAAGGTGGATAGCAGCGAGAGTGTATCTGAGGTAACGGAATAGCGCTAATGCAAAGAAAGGCTCATGCGTGCCCGTAAACACAAACACACACGCGCGCGCACACACACACACACACACACACACACACATATATATATATATATATATATATATATATATATATATATATATATATATATATATATATATATATATATATAATTAATTTAAAGGGTCCTTACTGGCCTCGTTAGAGGCATTGGGAAGGCACGCATAAAAAAAATAACTGATCACATATAATAAATACATATTATCATACACAATGAAATTGCTCAAAGCACACATATCCCTTTTTTAAACACATTAAAATAATGGCTAACAATAATTGTAGAGGCAAACAGAGAAAAAAGTATTTCAACGCTATAAATAATTAATAGCATTAGAGAGAACATCGACAGATACATTTCGTACACGCGCAGGCAATGCACAGTAGAAAATATGAGTACTACAGATGAGCAAAAAAGTAATAACGAACTCATACATAAGAGCTAATAAAACACACATAACGGGCCAAAAAAAAATAGGTTATACATTTTGTTGAAGTTATGCTGAGGAATGTGAAATTACGAGTTGACAAAATTTATCAGGATTTTTTTCGGACACAATGGAATCTGGAAGTTCATTCCACAGCCAAATGGCACGAGGAAGCGTCGACGAATAGAATATATATATATATATATATATATATATATATATATATATATATATATATATATATACATTCAGCAGGAAAGTTCAGTGGGTTCGGGATGTATAAGAAAAAAAAAACGGGTACACGTACGAGAGCAATACTTTTATGCCTTACGTTCCGACCGTGGCACGGCCTTCGTCAGCAAATGACGAAGGCCGCGCCACGGCCGCAAATTAAGGCATAAAGGTATTGCTGTCTCGTACGTGTACCCGTTTTTTTCATATACCGGGTGTCCCAGCTATCTTTAGCCAATGGTTAAAAAATACAATATTTGAGGCAGGCAAGTGAAATCAGTTGAATATTGCTTACAGCTATCTTGCGCACTACAGGCAATTTTTCCTTTTGTAATTAACAAATTTGTTAATTATGACTAATTTACTAAATTGATAAATATTGACTTTACGCAAGAAATGAGAGTTGCAAAATACCACGTGACTAGCGCATTCGCGCGCCGCGACCGTGCTGCTCTCAGCCGTGGTTTGAGCGAACAAAATCAATCGCGACCACGACCCGCCGGCTGCGTTGCAGATAAGTTTTGCGGTGGTCTCTTCGCCCGCGCTCGCTACAACTTGCACGGTCACGCGCGCACAACTGGCTGGCAACGGGCCAAGAAACCACCGCCAACTTATCGGCCTACCGCTGCAATGCAGCCGGCGGGTCGTGGTCGCAACTGATTTTGTTCGCTCAAACCACGGCTGAGAGCAGCACGGTCGCGGCACGCGAATGCGCGAGTCACGTGGTATTTTTTGTATTTCGCGGGCTTTCTTTGTAGCATGGAAAAAATGGTACGCGTTAAACTTTCTTTATCGCAAATGATGCAATGGGGGTTTCTGAAGACGCCTTCGAACTTTGCAACTCTCATTTCATGCGTAAAGTCAATATTTATCAATTTAGTAAATTAATCCTAATTAACAAATTCGTTAATTACAAAAGAAAAAATTGCCTGTAGTGCGCAAGATAGCTGTAAGCAATATTCAACTGATTTCACTCGCCTGCCTCAAATATTGTAATTTTTAACCCTTGGCTAAAGATAGCTGGGACACCCGGTATATCATATTAATGAAAAGGCAACGACGGCACCAGGGCTGTCGCGCTGCATATTATGTCCCAGTGCACATTACGATTAGACGTCATGACCTGTCATTCATATTCTAAACGTGCACTTTTCATTCCATGCCCATTTTGATAATTACCAAGTCCATGAAACTGAATTGAGATCACGAACAGTGTCACTTAAATCATGACACACATGTCGTGCATTATCCATGTTATTTTGATCAGGCGCTTTAGTCATACCACGCGAATTTCAGTATTAGGAGCTTGCTCCTTATGTTTGCGCCTTCTCCGGCGGCGGCGGCGGCGTGTACACTTCTCCGGTGATTCCAACAATGCTCACTAGATGGCGCGCCGCCGCTCAAAGCCCCGGCTTTCCAGTGATTTCAACAATGCTCATTAGATGGCAGAGCCGCTGAAGGCGACGCACACCAGTCTCGGCACGTGCGCTTCATTTCTCTTGGCCGGGAGCTCACGAACTGAACACTCTTCGTTAGCGCACGACCGCATGGACACCGCAGAAGCCAATGCAGCAGTGCGGCGGGCTCGCAACGCAGAAGCATCTCGGGCTCGCCGCCCGAGCGCCGCGTGTAGTGTATATATAACAACGTTGTCACGTCTATATATGATGGTAGGAGACGTGTACGGAGGATTCGCGGCTTACCCGATCATCGCCGAGCAAGCTCCTCTAACATCATTCACTTTGTGGATAGGGCGGGGATTTTTAGTGCTGAGATGCCTCTAACCACAGTTTCTAAAGAGAACCCGGCGTGTTGAGACCGATTGGTTTCCTTTCCCAGTGGGTTACTGTATTGGTCGTGGAAGCGTCGTCGCTTTATAGCCTCTAACCGCGGCTTCGGAGAGCGTCGAGCTACCCAACCCTTATCTTCCTCTGATCACCCTCCTACCAGCAACAGTCGAAACGTAAAAGTTACGAAGGTGCGTTGCTGTCTTATATGTCGCCGGAATCAGTGAACTAAAGTATCAGTGAACCCCCCCCCCCTGCTTTTTCAGGGTCCTTGGGTAAGCGGTGTTCACGGTAATTCACAAACATGTGTAGACGATCACATGCTTGCTACCGCCTCCGAGAGATCCAACCTCTAAATAAAAACACTAAGTCGACGTCTACAAGAGGTCGGGTTCAATGCCGAGCCGGAGATATAGGCGAAATTAAGTATTTTTATGAAAGAATGCGCCTAAACAGGAACGATGTGAGAAAAATGGGCTTGTAAGGTGGCGTTCTTGCACCGAACAATCAGCAAAACGAATCTTGGAGAAGCACCGTGCACGAGTAATGGAACTTCAGTAGACGCCTGCAAACATCAACCGCTCGCTGGGAACAATGCCTCCGGTTACGTGCAAGGCCCTCGCGGCAACATGGAAAGGCAAAGCCGAAGACTCAACTTCGCGTTCCCTTAAAGAACTGTGGCTAGAGGCACTTCAGCTGCTTCATATATTTAACGCTGCCAGACACGTCTCTCTCGAAATATCTACATTGAAGTGAAATTCTCCGTATAGAGGAATAATAAAACGGCTGCGATGGCAATAACACGTAGCCGGATAGATAGATAGATAGATAGATAGATAGATAGATAGATAGATAGATAGATAGATAGATAGATAGATAGATAGATAGATAGATAGATAGATAGATAGATAGATAGATAGATAGATAGATAGATAGATAGATAGATAGATAGATAGATGTCACGTATCTGCAGGAAAGGGTTTGGCGACGTATGCGACAGGATTTTCACGTTATTCATGTCTTGACCAGCCAGACATATTCGTCAATACCTCATACCCTCCCATAGCAATTTTGGTCTAGCCCAAGTTAAGGAAGCTATCACGAGAGCACCCAGACGTAGGCGGCTAGATAGATAGATAGATAGATAGATAGATAGATAGATAGATAGATAGATAGATAGATAGATAGATAGATAGATAGATAGATAGATAGATAGATAGATAGATAGATAGATAGATAGATAGAATACGCCTACACAGGAACGAACAGGCAGACAGACAGGCAGATACACACGCTCGAAATGTTTGTTTTTCGCAAGACTTGCATCGCGTTCAAAAACTGGGTGTAGATTTGGCATAATGAACTCGAACGTTGAAACACCAATACATCAAGTAGTGGAACCCGTGCGAAGAACGTTTCAACAGCACGTTCGCAACGGAGGCTTATTTCTTATCACTGGACAAGAACGCAAAAGCACCTTGATTGCTTCCAACGTTGACATTACAGTATCACGGTCTTTTACATAGTTACGGTGTCGCACGACTGTGCATTGTGGACGGTGACTACGAAAATGCTGTCCTTGAGTTTCAAATTGACAGATTGCGCAATCACACCCTACATCTTTCATTGGTGATACCTATATAAGCACCGCCCCTGGCACGTCGTTGTTTGATGTAGCATCCGTTACGACGTCATAGACATTTATCATTCCCTAATACTTCTTGGTGGAGGTGGTGGTGATGATATGCTTCGGCGGATTCGCGAGCATCTGGTTTCTGGTGAGATCAGGACAATATCTTCGCAAGCTGCTAAGCACTGACTCCACTCCCCGAAATGTAAAAGGGGCATCCATCAGAGAACAGGAGAGAGGTGGCATGGGAAACATGGCTTCTGATCAGCTGCGGGAGGCAAAGGAATCCGCATGTTCACCCCCTAACACTGCAAGAGGTTTCCGAAGCTTCCGAGCTAGAGCTTCAAATGGGCTTTTGGGGGAAGTATTTACAGCAAGTGTCCCAATAATTCACCACACTAAGGCCATCTGGGCAAACACTGAAAATCTGGCGCAGAACGCAGCCCATTGTTCTCGTTTTAGTTTTTTAGTGTGCCTACGAATCACGGCGTTGATTCGATTCAGTGGTGTTTCCAGCTCTGGTTTATCCCCCCTTTCCTCAATAACTCACGCTCTGGTCTGCTACGGGCGGCAGAAAGGCTGCGTAGCTTCAAGGCAGGAGCAGGGAATTGCTTTGGCAATTTCATTGATTGTGTGGCCGCTTTCTTGCTGCGCAGCATGTCAGCAAATTGGTAGACTCCTCAAGGAATTCTAGGTAGATGTTCCACCCTGTGACAGAGGAGTAGTTGCGTTGACTGTCTTCATATCCATAAACACTCTTAAGTGTAAGAAAATGATCGCTGCCCATTCGGTCTAAAGCTGTGGTCGACGAAACCATTACATCCGCAGAGTGTATTACGAGGTCGATAATACTACTGGGTGTGTTCAGATAAGAACGTCGGTGCATGTCCGCCGACCCCCTTTATTATCGCCGAAAAAAAATATATTTTGTTTTCAGAGTCCCCAGGACCACAAAACCACTTTTGGTTTCGCGAGAAAAAATTTCACCTTCTTTAAAAAAATTCGCAAGTCTCCACTGAGCCGCCACCGCCTGTTTCGAATTTCACGAAAATGGGATTTCTATGAGACGCTACAAAACACTATTGCAACTGTAGGTCTGGAAAATTTTCGCCACACACTATGGACAGTTGGCGTTGACAAAACATTATTACTTTGCAGTGTTGATGTTGTTCTGTTAAGGAAAAAAAATCGCGAAATCGGCACAAAGCTTATAGTAATGCTCACATTTAGGATTTTTTTTTCCTCCGTAAGTATAAACGCCAGACTTCCCAAAGTTTTTAAAAAACATTTTCATATGTCTGGTGAACGAGTGTGCTGAACGAAATACCTGAAAGTGACTTCAAACGTTAACCAGAAATGTTCAACTGAGGACATGTCTCTCAAAATGCAATATTTTGAAGATAATTTAAAAAAAAAAAACACCATCTTCGATTTTGTTTAAACTCTTCAGAATTAAAGCCAAACACGTGTTCTAACTTAATCTGTAAAGACATGTGGCATTATTTTTGTGAGGTCGGAACTACGAAGCACGAATAGTGGCCAAATTGACGCATACTGAGTAACCACGACATTGAGCGAGCATAGAGCAATAGTTGCCATTATCGTTATTTTTAGGTCGCGAATGTCTTCTGTGGATTGACGGATTGTCAGAAATAAAACAGGAACCGTTGGTTTTGAAGATGAACTTATTACTACATTTTTTTACGCAAATCACAAAAACTTCTACACGGGTCCCAGCCACGGAACATGCCGCGATAATGAGTCGCACTCTTCGCAGGAATCTGTTTCAAAATTTTTCGCGCATGTGAGCCTGCATACGCCTCATAAAGGGAGGTGGCTGGAGAGGATCTACCGCTGGATATTTCTCACTTCCCGTGGCACGTCGCTAATTTGATAACGCTGACGGTGCGTATCTGCTCAAGCGGCGCTGCTGCAGCCCGACCGCGCTCGCCCGCTCCCTAAAAAAGAAAAAGAAAGGAGATAAACAAGAAACAGCTCAACTCGCTTAAGAAAGGTCGAAGTAAAAAGCGAACGTCGGCTTTCACTTCCGTTCGTCGTCGACAACCCGGCAGTCCTCTGCTGGTCAAAGAACGTGAGTACTCGTGCGCGTATTACACTCCCTTGATATTGATGGCCACGTTGTGGAGCTCAAAGCGAGCGTTTTGCGCTGACTACCGAAAGAGGCATACGAAGAAGATTGCCTATAAGCGGAACTTTCGATGTGCGAAAGATTTGAATGTCGCCTTACTAAGGAAGCGCACGCCAGAAAGCCTCGTCCATCAGAGAAACCGACATTTTGTGCCAGAGCTGTTTCAACCGCTTCAAATAGATCGCCGTAGAGTCTCCAGATGCATCTCAGTCTGATGAAAACTTTGTTCCCGAACAGATTGCTGTCGAAGAGCTAAACGTACTCGTTAAGACAACCGACGTGAGACCGCTGAAAATTCCGCCGAAAGTGAAAGCACATTGCCGAGTGTCTTACGCCAAGCGTAAGAAAGCGGAGATAGAGGGCGCTATCTCCAGGACAATTTCTGCTGTCCTTACAATAGCATACGCCACTACAGAGGAACCTGGTCCTTCAGCGGAAACCTGCAACACGTGTTGCGAGTGGCTGCGCAACCTAAAGCACATGTTCGATAACTGCGAATCCTACCATTAACGCTGCCGCCTCCTGACATTGCTCCCTGTGAACCTTTCTCATCAACAGATTCAAGAAATGATTCCATCCGCAACTCGGCATCTCAGTCAGAAATCCTGAAAATAGAGAGACACCCGTGGGGTGTGGTCAAATCCGGACCTCTACACCAGATCGAAGCTGAAGCCAGAAAACATACAGGCAGCAATGAAATACTATACTGATGATGAGCTCAACTACACCCAACAAAGCCCGAACAAGAAAGATTTCATTGCAATTAGCGGCTCACCATGACACAGAGATCTAGCGCACTAAGTTCTCCTTGAGGCCGAAATGGGTTTCGTGCACAAGGTTGCTTCACCAGGAGCAAGAAACACACAACTGCTTCAGTGACGTTCGTGACTGTCTAACTTGTCTGACTATGACTTGTGACTATGACTCCCTGTGTATACAACAAGGGAAAAAATTGGGGGACCCTTAAGCTTCGCCTTTAAGAGTTGAACGCGATAGCGATATCCTGTCCCTAGTGGGTACTTCAATCACTTAGTGCATACTATGCAATGGGCAGCATGCATTAAACTACGAGCAATTATGCGCGTGAAATGTTTTCGAACTTGATATGTACCCACTGCGGGTTCTTGAGGGAATACGCGCAGTAACGTGTGTGCCTTTTATAATGGGTGGCTCGATTTAAACCACGATGTCGTTGTGATATTCACATGTTCTGACGCCAGATGGCAATGTACGCTTTTACCGCGCAATATTACTCGATATTACATGTTGTATTGGGACGCCTGTATACAGGACGCGTGTTTGTAAAGCGTGAAAGTTATTTTCACTGCATTTTCAAGCAGAGTAAGTTATTTTTGCTGTGTTTCCAAGCTCACGCGTGGCTGTGTGGTAGAACACGTGCTTGCCACGCAGACGGCCTGGGTTCGATCCTCACTCGGACCCGGAAATTTGTGTTATTTATTTTATTTGCATCTGTGCATTTCTAAGCAGAGGAAGTTATTTTTGCTCTATTTCCAAGCAGGCGCATGGCTGTGTAGTAGAACACTTGCTTGCCACGCCGACAGCCTGGGTTCGATCCTCACTCGGACCCTGAAATTTTTATTATTTATTTTATTGGCATCATTCTCGATTTTTCGGTCACGGGCAAGTTGATGACTTTTCGCTCACAACCAACGACGCCGCCGCCGACGCCGACACCGACGCCGGAATTTCTGCGAAACAAGCTCTTTAACACTATCGCGTTAGTAAACAGTTCCTTCCGAGAGCTCGATTTGACTACATTTCTAGAAATCTTGTGGTTAGTCCTTACGCCAGGACCAAAACTGCGACGCGGCGCACGCAAATGAACAAATTCGCACTTTAAGGCAGCTCTTTCGTTTTATCTGTCAAGCTGTTTTCCCTTGAGCAGAACAAAAGACATTCGCGACCTAAAAATAACGATAATGGCAACTATTGCTCCATGCTCGCTCAATGTTGAGGTTACTCAGTATGCGTCAATTTGGCCATTTTTCGTGCGTCGTAGTTCCGACCTCACAAAAATAACGCAACATGTTTTTTCCAGATTAAGTTAGAACACGTGCTTGGCTTTAATTTTGAAGAGTTTAAACAAAATCGAAGATGGTGTTTTTTTAAATGATCTTCGAAATATTGCATTTTGAGAGACATGTCCTCAGTTGAACATTTCTGGTTAACCCATTAAGGACCACGAAAGAACTACTGGTCCGATTTTATTGACATTTTCCTTATTTAATTAACCACAACAGATAACCACTTGTGCAAATTTTCATAGAGTTACGTGCGTTTCTTCAGGAGTTATGATACTGTACTATAAAAAGTACGCTGGGCCTTCGAGATAGCAACGGGCAAGGTGACTTCATGCAAGAATGGCGAGTACGCTGGGCCCTTGCGAAACGAATGACGAAGTTATCTTGGCCAATCAAGGACCAGTGCTTTAGGGAAAGCGTAGCATCACGCTTTTCGCCATACCATTTCGATGTATTTTGGCAGAATTCAACTGTTTTGCCGGCTTCTTGTGAAAATGCCCGTATGGATAGAGGGTAATAAGAAGCACAGTGGAGTCTGTAGATCTTTTATACTTCTCTTGGGTACAACAAGGCGCAGTCAGTGTTTTGCTCTTATGCGACTAAAGGACAATAGTCAACGCGTAGAGGGTCTGCTAAAACCTACAGTGTGGTAGCAGACCCTTTATGCGTTGTCTGCGGCTATTTCGATCATCTGGGTATATAGGGGCTGGTACCACTTTTTCTCACGAATGAAAATTACCTAGTCATTCGCAGCTTGATTGTAGAGCTCAAACACCCTCATGGCATTGTTACTGCGGATGAAGGAGGAGGACAGTGGCACTACGTTTTTTTTTCTTTTCAGTGAATGGCCACCATGATACAGAGCATCGTGACTCAACTGTGTAGTGTTTCGTCAGCATAGCAATTATGCTGTTGTATTTGCCATTTTCGAAACAAAGCTGCTTTCCTGAGTCAAAACAGAAGTTATCTTACCCACGTTCCTTTCGTTCCATGTTTTTTTTATCGTTAGCAAGGAGCATCCATTCGTACCATCGTCATTCCCCTCCTCCTCCTAAGCTCCCATGTTAGGGTCAGAATCGCCAATTAAAACATCAAGAGGCTCTCGTATATTCACAGCGACATCTTTCGCAGCCTCATGAGTCTGAGATAACCGAAAAAACGGCATTCATAACAAAAAAAGCCAGTTGAATCTATGATGCAACGCACAACAAGAGTTACATGTATGCTCCCACGAAGTCCCATTGTACTAAATAAAGTACAGCAACATTTGATTACTCCTCACAGCAAAACTATGCACTCTATAGGCTTCTCGCGCTTTGCAGGGATTGAGTTGCTCTTCCTGAAGCAGAAGCAGTCCGTTTTTTCAACATATCAAATATAAAACTTCAAATTAATTTAGAAAAAGCAGTACTGACCAAGTGCGTTTAACAGGCTCTCATTTTCCTAAAGTTTGACGACTCATAAAACAGAAAACACATAACCGAGTCAATATTCTAAATTAGGATTTTCTTGCTGCAACCTTTGACATCAGAAATTGTAATGAGCAAGATCAGAATATTCTGTTTTGTATTTTCTATGCCTGAAAAAAGGAAGTGTACTTTTTAAAGTACAGTGGGCCCTAATGGGTTAACGTTTGAAGCCACTCTCAGGTATTTCGTTCAGCACACTTGTTCAGCAGACATATGGCAATGTTTCTGAAAACTTTGGGAAGTCTGGCATTTATACTTACGGAGGAAAAAAATCTTAAATGTGAGCATTATTGAGCTTTGTGCCGATTTCGCGATTTTTTTCTTTAACAGAAGAACATCAAAACTGCAAAGTAATAATTTTTTGTCCACACCAACTATCCGTAGTATGTGGGCAAAATATTTCAGACCTACAGCTACAATAGTGTTTTTATAGCGTCTCATAGAAATCCCATTTTCGTGAAATTCGAAACAGGCGGTGGCGGCTCAGTGGAGACTTCCGAATTTTTTTAAAGAAGGTGAATTTTTTTCTCGCGATACCAAAAGTGGTTTTGTGGTGCTGGGGACTCTGAAAACAAAATATATTTTTTTTTCGGCGATATTAAAGAGGGTCGGCGGACATGCACCGACGTTCTTATCTGAACACACCCTGCTACAATTTGGAGGCCTGAAAAAACTTTTTTGTGTGTGTTATTTGCCATGCACAGATTCTCTGCATCCATAGATTTTACAATTTATTGTCCTCGCGCGTCTGACAGCTAGTCACCCCACAGCGAATGGTGAGCGTTGCAGTCTCCACAAAATATCCGAGGCGGAAGGCAATGGCTGCAGAGATCCTTGATAAGGGATTTCAGGAGAACTTTTTTTCGAGGACTACGTAGATTGACACTTCACTTAGACTTTTTTCACTTAATTGTACTTGAACTGCGAATACCTCTACTGTATGAGAGCAAGAGGTCTTGAACCGGGAGAACAATGTGTGGTATTTTACGTCGAATGAACCGCGTTACGGTTCCATGAGGGAAAAAGGGAACGCTCTGGTTTACGCGAATGACGTTGCCCGAAATTGATCGAGCATTTTGTAGACCGGCCTCAAAAAGGAGAAGGATGGACTCAAGGGTTTCACGCAGGAATGAAGTAAGCTCGGGGGCACATTGGAGCGAGATGACGAACTTGGAAACCTTGTCGTAGCTATGTTGCGGCGAGCTTCCATGAGCGGAGGCGCACAGAATTACTCACTCCAGGGCCAGTACTGCTTCCAGTAGGTCTTTCGTTGAGCTGTTCAGGCATTCTGGCAATTTGTAATTGCAGCGCCTTAAACGAGGCACGCAGAACTCGGTGACAATACTTCGACGATTGACGTGAGTCGTTCGCCACTCCTGTTTGCAAAGATGTGGAAGTGTAGGATCGATTACGTGACCTTGGCGTTACACTCTCAGTCGTGGTGGCATCAGTCGGTGCGGTTGTCACGAATGTTTCCTCGAACTGGATTACCTTATACTGTTTTCGCTGTGGCCTTCTGTCAAGAATCGCTTTCCGGTTTGTCGTGGAGGTAGACCGACTCTCTTAGCAGAAGTGTTAGAAGTTAAATACGTCAATTTTAGTCGAGGGAAGTTCTTTGTGTAATGAAATCGAGGACCATCTTGTTCAGTCGAAGATACCTTCTCACTGGCTGAGTCCAGCCGAATCGTGGGCGCTGCGACGAATCATTGTCTTTTCTGGAGCACTGTTCCCATGGCAGGGCACCTACAATAACTTACCGGATGGTTGCCGGCAGAGTTCACACACGCAAAGTTCTCGTTGAGTTCACATATCTCTAAATTATGGGATCCACCACATCGCTTGAATCGTTGCTCCCCAGTGAAATACTTCGCGATATGTCCAAAACATTCGCCACGTGATCTGGGTCTTGATGTCGCGTGAAGCCGAGATTGATTTCTTCGGGACTTTGTCTGTTTGGAGCGGAACTCACAAGCACAGCGTCTGTTCTTCTCATCTGCCACGTAGAATTTGTGTGTACACGACGAGTTATCCTCTTCGCACTAAACACACCCTGTGATCTCAAGGAGGTCATAAGCTCTTCGTCTGAGAACCATCTCGGGACCCCTCTGATCATGCATGTGTTCTTTAAGTAGGCGTTCGGCTCTCGCGCACTGACAGGTACATTGCAAATGGTCTTTCAATGGAGGCAGGGGCGTAGCCAGAAATGTTTTTCGGGGGGGCGGGCACCTCCTCGATTTCGGAGGGCACCTCCTTGAAACGGCCATTTTTTCGCTATGTATGCCATGGCGAAAAAAAATTTCGGTGGGTGGGGTTCACATGCCCGGTGTGCCACCCCCTGGCTACGCCACTGAATGGAGGTGTACGTTGGCATGTTTTTCTGTTCCACATTTAGAAGTAATGCTCCTTGCGCTGTAAAACGGCTCCTGATTGGGGCTGCTCCCAACATGCTTTCAATGTCCGAATACAGTGTGATTGGGTTCACGTGCCTGCGGTTGCAGGCGTCTTGAATTGCTGTAAGTAGAACACGAATTCCCAGTGTCCGGTCTTTGCGGTGACGCACAACCTTGAAACCTCCTTCATCCAGGTCTTCCATATTTGCGACGGTTGTGTTCCCCATAACGGTAGAGTCGTCGTCAGACGCCTCAATTTGTTGGCGCTTGCTTTCAGTAGAGCTACTTTTTTCGTTGACGCCTGAGCGCTTCTGACCACCGGTTCCCCCTATTGATGACATGTCTGAGCCGCTGCAGTTGTCCGCTGGGTCTTCTGTTCTCTTTATGGAGCGCCAGCCGAAGACGAGGCTGCCGCCCTCCGATAAGGAACAAATCTTTTGGCACATACCAGGGACCCATGACAGACGGCAACCACCTAATGAATATAGCGCCATTCTGAAAAAAAAAACTATTGAAG
>JALIZH010027515.1:0-18394 GCA_030522465.1 Rhipicephalus appendiculatus
GCCGCGCCTTTCCCTGGCGGATCGGCGCTGGGGCATTATGGGAGAGCGGCAGTGATGTTCCGTGCAGGGAATTTTCCCTTTTTCAGGGAATTTTCGACAGTAATTTTGGACGAAAGGGAAAAAAGGGAATCTTCGCGATATTGCAGGGAATTTTGAGGGGCGGCGAAATTTTTTTATTATAACGATCAAAAGACTGTGGACATGAGGCTTTCGCATGTCGCAATCGTTTCTGGCGCATGTAGCGCGCCAAACCACAGCCTCTAAGGTTCGTTTCTAAAGACTATAGTCTTTTTTGGGGATAATTCAACGCAGAAACATTGATGGCATTGATTTGACTGACTGCTGGTTTGTGTGGCCAGCGATTCAGCTGCCCGGCGAAAGTTTAAGCCCGTGCTCAATGCCCGCCCATCTTGATCTGGTGAATCTGGTAAACTCAGTAACAACAAAAAAAAAAACAATAATAAACTTTTCTTCTTATGCAGTGGCCGTGTGCATGAGCATGTACAGCATTCCTTCCGCATCGCATACCGCTTAAAGCGAGCTCCAAGGTAGCTCCTTTGTAGTATTAAAAGCCGATCTCAGAGGCGATGCTTTGAATTGGGCAGGAAAGAAGAGAAAGCGATGGGAAGAGCCTGAAATACGTCGAACACTATATATATATATATATATATATATATATATATATATATATATATATATATATATATATATATATATATATATATATATATATATATATATATATATATATATATATATATATATATATAAGCTTTTTTGTGCAGGGAAATATGCGGGGATTTTTGGCGATGTATGCGGGGAAAAATGCCGGAAATAGGGAATTTTCGGACCTCGGAAAGGGAATTCTTCTGTCCAGGACGGAACATCACTGGAGAGCGGAGCGCCGGGCGGGCAGAGCAGACGCTTTCCCGCGTTCGCCTACTTTCGTCACGCGCCGTGAATGGTTTTGAATGGTGTAAGGTGCTGTTGTTGTGAAGAAATGGCTGCTTCTCAGCACTCCTTCTTTCATGCACGCAAACTAGACTGTGTCGTTCGTCCCAAATAGCCAGAATCATCAATGAACATGCTGAAGAAGAAGGAAAGCGGCGGACAAACCTGTTCTGTTCTTGGATGTGATAACACGCGAAAGACACCGGACGTTTCGTTTCATTGTTCGGTGCTACTTCAGGACTTGAATTTTTGTGATGTTTCAGCTAAGTTTGACCTTTGTTAAGATGCTTGTGTTCTCATTCACTTTGATTACAGGGCTGGGACTTTAAACAAGAAGCATGCCGTGTAACTACGCGAATTCATAAAGGCGAAAGCCTTAGAAGCTCTGTTAAAAACACACAGCGTCTCTTATGCATTCGCCGAAGAAGACTCCAAGGCGAAAGCCATGTTATTTTCCTTCTTAGCCAATGTAATAATCCTACTCCGCCAGTCCATGAGTGTCAGCAGGATTTTGTCTTGTGTACTAACCCGTCTTGCATCGCGGCTGGGGAAGGGGGAGAGCACTGATGTAGCTTGTGTGGGCGGCAAGTGCTGGTGTGACTTGAGGGGGGGGGGGGCAAGTGCCGCTTTTGCACCCCCCTGCCAACGCCCTGCCCGCCACCATTCCACCACCCTTCGAAAGCTTGCTGCACCTAACGAGGTTTTGTACTGCCTCGAAGATCGGAGGTACCTCATGATTCTGCATTGCCTCCGTCATAAGACCACCTTTGACCAAGCTAGGATGTTATGTGATGACGTGTTCACGTGAAGTCACGTGACGTCTTAATGAGGTCACAATTTTTGGCGAACTGTGACGTCATATATGGTGTCGTCATCACGTGATGGTGAATTTTCGCATCATTCGACGCCGCCGACGAGCGACGCCGACGGTCAAATTTCACGTTTGATGGAGCATCTAAAGTTTTCGCCTAAAAACACAAAAATTGACCGTCGGTGGCTTTGGCGTCTCGCGGCGGCGGCGTCAACAAGAGTTATGCAAAAATCACCACGTGATGACGTCACCATATGACGTCGTCGTGACATCACAGATCATCAGAATGTGTGAGGTCATTATGACGTCTCATGATCACGTCATCACACGACATCGTCGCTTTGCACTGCCTCCGGGATCGGTGGGCCGATCACGGAGGCCGAGCAAAACCAGGTAAGGTGCTGTAAGTTTGGAATGCTTCCGGTCATAGAACCAGTGCAAAACCACGTTAGGTGCAGAAAACATTCGCAAGGTTGCGGGAATACATCGACTGAAGAAAAAGAAGACTGCTTTCGCCTTCATGTCGTCTCGGGTGAATGCATAAGAAACCCTGCGAGTTTTCTCTTGCCCTCTTACGTAGTGTTTATTTTGCTGTTTGCTGCTTGATTATGTTGAATCGAATTTGCTTGTTATTCACCATGAACCTAGAGGCGTCACCTATCTTGGCTTCACGCATCTCATTTTTTGATTCCATGTATCAAGGCAAAGAGTGCTAGTTGTAGTTTAAGCACCCAGATACTGAGTGCTTATTAGCATCATGAGAATGCATATACTACAGATTTTTTTCCTTGTGAATAGGCCTGTGGCAAGTCCTTCAGTTGTTTTGTCCATTGCCCTTTTGGCAAATGTGACAGGAACAGCTGTATGTTTTTCGGCAGCCGAGGGGCATCTGCATCCAAACGACAAATCACTAGTTCGCACAATCATAAACTGTAATGAAACAAGGGAGCTCAAACAGTAAAATGGAATATTGTGTAAATTATGCACACGAACGCTCATTCTGTTATATATTCCTTAACATTAATTGTTAACTCGGGAGTCACGACCTTTAGCGCAATCAGGTCCAAAATTCTTGAGTTAATTTCCAACTCACGGTACAGAAAACAGGCATGCCACAGAGACACCATGTTTTACGTTGTTCGAAAACAAATACAGGGAAGTCAAATGTGTAGAATATTCTTGCTTCATGCAGTGCGATACTGTGCCGTGATTACGCGATCTCCACACCCGACAGCAGTCACTTGATGTCCTCTCTATGGGCTTGTTGGTAGCTCGTGTTTACTACTCTCAGCGTCCCAAGCGCAAAGTTTCTAACACGCAGCATTTGAAGCGTAGTTGGGCTCGAACCCATTTATAAGGGTGAGATTTTGACATCGATAATCATGCGCGAAGTGCCATGGTCCTGCGTATCACGCGGAAGCATATCCCGAGCGATAGTGCCCAACAAAAAGTACTAATAATGTTTTATTGTAATGCTGACAATAAAACAAGCGAGGAGAGCTTCCGCTACTTGGAAATACGATCAACAAAGCGCAGGGGACTCGCCGCGAACGCCGTATAGAGTTTCCAATTCACTTAGCCTTTTCGCGGGTACGCGAGCATTTCCCCGTCTCAGAAATAAGTCAAGGATACTTAGTGTTTCCTGGGTATTAACCATGTTGCTCTGGGTTTCGCCATCAATTTGAGTGCAGACTGAAGGGTTATCACATGCGATGTTCGTGCAATGACGCGATATACGACCGCACGCTGGAAACGAGGCGAGCCAATGCTTCCGCGAGCAGACGACACTCCGCCGGCGCTCCGGCTTCCCATAACGCTTTGCGGCCGCCGTTGGTGGCGCGCCGGAATTTCTGGAAAGGTCCAATGGTAGAGCGACCGCCCCGGAACGGCGTTGGTCCCGGGTTCGAACCCCGGACCAGGACGAATTTGTCGGTAACTAAGAAGCTTTTTCTTTCTGAGAAATCCGTACGGATTTCCTTGTGGCTTCGTGCTACAAACGGGTGGTTGTCAATTTTCCCTTTCATAACCCTTCCGCTACCTTGCGGGTTTCCGCAGAAGTAATTTGCATTACTTGTGTCCATGCATGTGCTTCAAGTTGTCGATGAATTCGCTCTCGCGCTACAAATTGCTAGCTTCCTGGTTAGCTCAATTGGTAGAGCGACCGCCCCGGAAAGGCGTTGGTTCCGGGTTCGAACCCCGGACCAGGACGAATTTTTCGGTAACTAAGAAGCTTTTTCTTTCTGAGAAATCCGTACGGATTTCCTTGTGGCTTCGTGCTACAAACGGGTGGTTGTCAATTTTCCCTTTCATAACCCTTCCGCTACCTTGCGGGTTTCCGCAGAAGTAATTTGCATTACTTGTGTCCATGTGCTTCAATTTGTCGATGAATTCGCCCTCGCGCTACCAATTGCTAGCTTCCTGATTAGCTCAATTGGTAGAGCGACCGCACCGGAAAGGCGTTGGTCCCGGGTTCGAACCCCGGACCAGGACGAATTTTTCGGCAACTAAGAAGCTTTTTCTTTCTGAGAAATCCGTACGGATTTCCTTGTGGCTTCGTGCTACAAACGGGTGGTTGTCAATTTTCCCTTTCATAACCCTTCCGCTACCTTGCGGGTTTCCGCAGAACTAATTTGCATTACTTGTGTCCATGTGCTTCAAGTTGTCGATGAATTCGCCCTCGCGCTACCAATTGCTAGCTTCCTGGTTAGCTCAATTGGTAGAGCGACCGCCCCGGAAAGGCGTTGGTTCCGGGTTCGAACCCCGGACCAGGACGAATTTTTCGGCAACTAAGAAGCTTTTCTTTCTGAAAAATCCGTACGGATTTCCTTGTGGCTTCGTGCTACAAACGGGTGGTTGTCAATTTTCCCTTTCATAACCCTTCCGCTACCTTGCGGGTTTCCGCAGAACTAATTTGCATTACTTGTGTCCATGTGCTTCAAGTTGTCGATGAATTCGCCCTCGCGTTACCAATTGCTAGCTTCCTGGTTAGCTCAATTGGTAGAGCGACCGCCCCGGAAAGGCGTTGGTCCCGGGTTCGAACCCCTGGACCAGGACAAATTTTTCGGTAACTAAGAAGCTTTTCTTTCTGAAAAATCCGTACGGATTTCCTTGTGGCTTCGTGCTACAAACGGGTGGTTGTCAATTTTCCCTTTCATAACCCTTCCGCTACCTTGCGGGTTTCCGCAGAACTAATTTGCATTACTTGTGTCCATGTGCTTCAAGTTGTCGATGAATTCGCCCTCGCGTTACCAATTGCTAGCTTCCTGGTTAGCTCAATTGGTAGAGCGACCGCCCCGGAAAGGCGTTGGTCCCGGGTTCGAACCCTGGACCAGGACAAATTTTTCGGTAACTAAGAAGCTTTTCTTTCTGAGAAATCCGTACGGACTTCCTTGCGGCTTCGTGCTACAAACGGGTGGTTGTCAATTTTCCCTTTCATAACCCTTCCGCTACCTTGCGGGTTTCCGCAGAACTAATTTGCATTACTTGTGTCCATGCATGTGCTTCAAGTTGTCGATGAATTCGCCCTTGCGCTACCAATTGCTAGCTTCCTGGTTAGCTCAAATGGTAGAGCGACCGCCCCGGAAAGGCGTTTGTCCCTGGTTCGAACCCCGGACCAGGACGAATTTTTCGGCAACTAAGAAGCTTTTCTTTCTGAGAAATCCGTACGGATTTCCTTGTGGCTTCGTGCTACAAACGGGTGGTTATCAATTTTCCCTTTCATAAACCCTCCGCTACCTTGCGTGTTTCCGCAGAACTAATTTGCATTACAATTGTGTCCATGTGCTTCAAGTTGTCGACGAATTCGCCCTCGCGCTACAAGTTGCTAGCTTCCTGGTTAGCTCAATTGGTAGAGCGACCGCCCCGGAAAGACGTTGGATCCGGGTTCGAACCCCCGGACCAGGACGAATTTTTCGGCAACTAAGAAGCTTTTCTTTCTGAGAAATCCGTACGGATTTCCTTGTGGCTTCGTGCTACAAACGGGTGGTTGTCAATTTTCCCTTTCATAACCCTTCCGCTACCTTGCGGGTTTCCGCAGAACTAATTTGCATTACTTGTGTCCATGTGCTTCAAGTTGTCGATGAATTCGCCCTCGCGCTGCCAATTGCTAGCTTCCTGGTTCGCTCAATTGGTAGAGCGACCGCACCGGAAAGGCGTTGGTCCCGGGTTAGAACTCCGGATCAAGACGAATTTTTCGGCAACTAAGAAGCTTTTCTTTCTGAGAAATCGGTACGGATTTCCTTGTGGCTTCGTGCTACAAACGGGTGGTTGTCAATTTTCCCTTTCATAACCCTTCCGCTACCTTGCGGGTTTCCGCAGAACTAATTTGCATTACTTGTGTCCATGTGCTTCAAGTTGTCGATGAATTCGCCCTCGCGCTACCAATTGCTAGCTTCCTGGTTAGCTCAATTGGTAGAGCGACCGCACCGGAAAGGCGTTGGTCCCGGGTTCGAACTCCCGATCAGGACGAATTTTTCGGCAACTAAGAAACTTTTTCTTTCTGAGAAATCCGTACGGATTTCCTTGCGGCTTCGTGCTACAAACGGGTGGTTGTCAATTTTCCCTTTCATAACCCTTCCGCTACCTTGCGGGTTTCCGCAGAACTAATTTGCATTACTTGTGTCCATGTAGTAAATTTTTCTCCGAACTCGTGGAGCGTTCGGTCAGGTTCTTTGGGAGCGAAGCAAGGCCGGGCCCGCGCTTCGCGATGGAGATCGCCGCCGTCTTCGTGACGTTGCCTCGGAAGAAGACGCCTTCGCCGCTGGACGTTTTAAAACAAACTTTATGTACAAAGCTATGTACAGGATTACGACAGAAAGTAAAAAAAAAGAAAATGACCCTCAGTGGGGCCGTAAGCTGCAGTGCCGGTGTCTAGCCGGCAAACTTTCCAGTAGCAAAAGACGTCGCGGTCTCTTGGGCCGCTCATTTTATCCCCTGTTTCCCCCCTCCCCCATCACTCCGCGTTGCCTGCGGTCATCGGCACCGGCCAGGAATGGGCAGGCAACCGGAGGAGCAGAAGGGTTGGGCAGGTAATCCCAAGCAAGGCGCAGAGGGGTGAGTCACGTCCGACGCACCTGCATACCTTGGGGACGCACCCTCTACCCCTTGTCCCTCGAGCTCAGGAACGTGGGCGTTGGCAGGAGGGGGGGGGTCCTGCAGAGCGCAACCTTACACCTCCCTTCGAAGATTCGTTCATCATGAAGCAGATGTAACAAATGAAAAAAAACAGAAAGGTTCGCGCGACAGGCAACATAACATGAGGAAGGTAAACATGTCACCCGCACACGCTCAAATTGCCGAGATGCGGCACATGCACATGTCGCACAGTTCACTATAAAAATTCATGTGATGGCAGTCAGTCCAGTGGTCGAAAGTTCACTTTGCCACACACCATCTGCACGAAAAGGGCCGGGAACCCTCCCTGTCACAAGACCGTAGGACCCGAATGGTGCCCGGGCTGGTCCCTCACCCCACCAACGTGTCAGATTTACGCCTTGGGGGCTTGCTGCATGCGAGGTACGAGAGCGGGTTGTGGTCGGTGATGACGCTTACCTGAGCTCCAAAAACCCATACCTCGAATTTCTTTAAAGCACCAATCACTACAAATGTCTCGCCTTCAATGGCAGCCCACCGCGTCTGCGTCGGTGTGAACCGATGACTACCGAAAGCGACAGGCATGCCGGAGCCATCATCTTGAATTTGCCCCGAGAACGCGCCTGCTACAGTGGATGCGTCAGCAGAGAGCCCGTACGGTGTTAGGAGGTTTGGCGTGGCAAGGGATGTGGCGTCACACAGTATTCCATCGACAAGATGTATGGCCGCCTTACTGATTCCCGCATTTTGTCGCCCGGCATTACTCAGCATTTCATCACCGCGTTGCTCGTAGCGCAAATTTATCGCGTCGCTTTGTTGCGCAGACTTCCATGCCCCGCGGGTGCCCTCCTCGGCCTCGACTACCGTTTCACGTAGTGAATCGTGAGCTGTCGAAGGCTCGACACTAGCCGAGGTTGCAGGACTCGTGATCGCGTGTTCGTCGGGGTTTTGTTGCGATTGTGTCCCCACCGCGGCCGTATGTACCTGTCCGTTCTCCGCTGTCGAGTCCTGTAACTGCTCCCAGGTGTCAGCGGATATTAAACAGTCTGAGTGGCCGGCCAATCGGTCCGTGAGCGCGCACATTACCGGCGTCGCACTCTCTATCACTTGGATACGGGAGCCCGATCCCTGTATAGTGAGAGGAATGACGGCGAGCTTCGCTTCCACCGTCTCCCCGAAGGCTGATACTAGATCGACGGTGCCGTGCGTTTTAACGAGGTGACCCGGAATGCTGCTCTCTCGCACAACTGTGATATCAGCGCCCGTGTCCACAATCGCGCTCAAAACTTTACCCTCGCATTCTAGCTGTACAGTCTGGAGCAGTGAAAGCGGCTCACCGCTGCTACCGCTGCTAATGGCAACGCGCGCTGTTACCATCTCGGTACGCTTTTCACCATCGGAGTTACGTGTGTCCTCGCCATTGAAGGGACAGCTATCTCCGTGATGCCGCCAGCTACCGCAGCTGGGGCACCCTTGCAAGTGCGACTGGTTCTTGCCTCCCATGGAAGGCTTACTCTTCTTGTACCTTCGCGCCTGTGTCTCCGCGCTTTGGGGGAACTTTTGTTTGCTCATCCCCTCGACCTTTTCGCGGATCGGCTCTCCTTTGTTCGCGGCTACAGCTTTTCTGCAGGCACTACCTTCCCCGGTAGCTTCCTCGAACGTCTGGAGTAAACGAGCTAGCTCGCTGGCTTTCAACCAGTCTTCGCCTTCGCGCAGTTTAACGTATTTGACCGCGTCTTCGGTAAGACTCGCCTTTATCTGGTCGGCGACCAAAAGCTCGACTAGGCGTCTGAAAGTGGAAGCGCCGCGGGCTTCTACGTAGAAGTTCAAATAACTCTCTACGCGGGTGGCAAATGTTTTCCATGTTTCCCGGCGGCGCTTAGTGGCCGTGAGGAATTGCCTCTGGTATTCGGCTGCTTACAGTTTCAGCTCCTCAAGTACGACGCCTTTCAGGGTGTCGTAATCCCTATGTTGCTCGGGTGTGAGTCGCGTGGAAAGGTACGGCACGCGTTGGGCGATCAGTGGGAAGATAATGCGACCCCAGAAGTCCCTCGGCACGTCATATGCCTCTAACGAGCTCTCCACTGACTCGAACCAGACGGGAACTTCCCCGTCAGCCGGAAATTTTGGAAACGCACCTGACAGCATTTGTGCATAGTGCCTCAAAAGTTTCATTTGGGCGCTCTGGGACGTCGTATCACTCCCGATACCTTGCGTCCGCGGTGGGCTGTCCCTTTGAAGCTGGGCGATCTGCAATTTTATCTCCAAAGACCGCCGATCTTCTTCGGCGAGCTTAAGCCTGTACTCCATTTCCTTCTCAGAAATGGAGGGGCCGGGCGTGCCATGGTTCTGGTCAGCCCCACCATCCCCGCTCTCGCTCCCCAGCATGCTAGCGCGGCGCTTGTCGGGGTTTAAGTGCCCGAACCTAGTGAGCATATGAGCGGGCCAGCCCAAACAACACAGAGGTCATCAGGAATGTGACAGGAAAGGCTCACCTGTGCACTTTGCTGGGGATGATGTTCGCGACTATGCCGGACTCTCTCCGCCGGTGCTCTCGACGCTGGGGTCTGTCTTCCTGGCTGGAAGCTAGTCGGCGTCGCGTCGTAGCTTGATGCTCGGTTGTCCCCCGGAAAGCCTCTCGTGGCGGTCCTGGCGAGGACGGCTGCTGGTCGATCGCTCGATGTCTGCCGGGTCCTCCCGGAGCTCACGACGCGCTGCAGGCGAGGTTAGGCTTCGGCTGCTGCTACTCCAGATCTTGCAGCTCCTTTGTTGTCGTCCTTGAGTCACCTTGCTTCAAGGCCTCGTCCAGTGGTCGTTCAGTGTGCGGCGATCCTGTGCGACTGCGCCAGTAAATTTTCGTCCGAACTTGTGATCGTTCGGCCAGGTTCTTTGGGAGCGAAGCAAGGCCGGGCCCGCGCTTCGCGATGGAGATCGCCGCCGTCTTCGTGACGTTGCCTCGGAAGAAGACGCCTTCGCCGCTGGACGTTTTAAAACAAACTTTATGTACAAAGCTATGTACAGGATTACGACAGAAAGTAAAAAAAAAGAAAATGACCCTCAGTGGGGCCGTAAGCTGCAGTGCCGGTGTCTAGCCGGCAAACTTTCCAGTAGCAAAAGACGTCGCGGTCTCTTGGGCCGCTCATTTTATCCCCTGTTTCCCCCCTCCCCCCATCACTCCGCGTTGCCTGCGGTCATCGGCACCGGCCAGGAATGGGCAGGCAACCGGAGGAGCAGAAGGGTTGGGCAGGTAATCCCAAGCAAGGCGCAGAGGGGTGAGTCACGTCCGACGCACCTGCATACCTTGGGGACGCACCCTCTACCCCTTGTCCCTCGAGCTCAGGAACGTGGGCGTTGGCAGGAGGGGGGGGGTCCCGCAGAGCGCAACCTTACACATGTGCTTCAAGTTGTCGATGAATTCGCCCTCGCGCTACCAATTGCTAGCTTCCTGGTTAGCTCAATCGGTAGAGCGACCGCACCGGAAAGGCGTTGGTCCCGGGTTCGAACCCCGGACCAGGACGAATTTTTCGGCAACTAAGAAGCTTTTCTTTCT
Organism: Rhipicephalus appendiculatus; assembly: GCA_030522465.1. Taxonomy (NCBI): domain Eukaryota; kingdom Metazoa; phylum Arthropoda; class Arachnida; order Ixodida; family Ixodidae; genus Rhipicephalus; species Rhipicephalus appendiculatus. The sequence continues at coordinate 10,404 of JALIZH010027515.1, forward strand.
GAGAAATCCGTACGGATTTCCTTGTGGCTTCGTGCTACAAACGGGTGGTTGTCCCTTTCATAACCCTGCCGCTACCTTGCGGGTTTCCGCAGAACTAATTTGCATTACTTGTGTCCATGTGCTTCAAGTTGTCGATGAATTCGCCCTCGCGCTACCAATTGCTAGCTTCCTGCTTACCTCAATTGGTAGAGCGAACGCCCCGGAAAGGCGTTGGTCCCCGGTTCGAACCCCGGACCAGGACGAATTTTTCGGTAACTAAGAAGCTTTTCTTTCTGAGAAATCCGTACGGATTTCCTTGTGGCTTCGTGCTGCAAACGGGTGGTTGTCAATTTTCCCTTTCATAACCCTTCCGCTACCTTGCGGGTTTCCGCAGAACGAATTTGCATTACTTGTGTCCATGTGCTTCAAGTTGTCAATGAATTCGCCCTCGCGCTACCAATTGCTAGCTTCCTGGTTAGCTCAATTGGTAGAGCGACCGCCCCGGAAAGGCGTTGGTTCCGGGTTCGAACCCCGGACCAGGACGAATTTTTCGGCAACTAAGATGCTTTTCTTTCTGAAAAATCCGTACGGATTTCCTTGTGGCTTCGTGCTACAAACGGGTGGTTGTCAATTTTCCCTTTCATAACCCTTCCGCTACCTTGCGGGTTTCCGCAGAACTTATTTGCATTACTTGTGTCCATGTGCTTCAAGTTGTCGATGAATTCGCCCTCGCGCTACCAATTGCTAGCTTCCTGGTTAGCTCAATTGGTAGAGCGACCGCCCCGGAAAGGCGTTGGTCCCGGGTTCGAACCCCTGGACCAGGACGAATTTTTCGGTAACTAAGAAGCTTTTCTTTCTGAGAAATCCGTACGGATTTCCTTGCGGCTTCGTGCTACAAACGGGTGGTTGTCAATTTTCCCTTTCATAACCCTTCCGCTACCTTGCGGGTTTCCGCAGAACTAATTTGCATTACTTGTGTCCATGCATGTGCTTCAAGTTGTCGATGAATTCGCCCTCGCGCTACCAATTGCTAGCTTCCTGGTTAGCTCAAATGGTAGAGCGACCGCCCCGGAAAGGCGTTTGTCCCTGGTTCGAACCCCGGACCAGGACGAATTTTTCGGCAACTAAGAAGCTTTTCTTTCTGAGAAATCCGTACGGATTTCCTTGTGGCTTCGTGCTACAAACGGGTGGTTATCAATTTTCCCTTTCATAAACCCTCCGCTACCTTGCGTGTTTCCGCAGAACTAATTTGCATTACAATTGTGTCCATGTGCTTCAAGTTGTCGATGAATTCGCCCTCGCGCTACCAATTGCTAGCTTCCTGGTTAGCTCAATTGGTAGAGCGACCGCACCGGAAAGGCGTTGGTCCCGGGTTCGAACCCCGGACCAGGACGAATTTTTCGGCAACTAAGAAGCTTTTTCTTTCTGAGAAATCCGTACGGATTTCCTTGTGGCTTCGTGCTACAAACGGGTGGTTGTCCCTTTCATAACCCTTCCGCTACCTTGCGGGTTTCCGCAGAACTAATTTGCATTACTTGTGTCCATGTGCTTCAAGTTGTCGATGAATTCGCCCTCGCGCTACCAATTGCTAGCTTCCTGCTTAGCTCAATTGGTAGAGCGACCGCCCCGGAAAGGCGTTGGTCCCCGGTTCGAACCCCGGACCAGGACGAATTTTTCGGTAACTAAGAAGCTTTTCTTTCTGAGAAATCCGTACGGATTTCCTTGTGGCTTCGTGCTACAAACGGGTGGTTGTCAATTTTCCCTTTCTTAACCCTTCCGCTACCTTGCGGGTTTCCGCAGAACGAATTTGCATTACTTGTGTCCATGCATGTGCTTCAAGTTGTCGATGAATTCGCCCTCGCGCTACCAATTGCTAGCTGCCTGGTTAGCTCAAATGGTAGAGCGACCGCCCCGGAAAGGCGTTGGTCCCTGGTTCGAACCCCGGACCAGGACGAATTTTTCGGCAACTAAGAAGCTTTTCTTTCTGAGAAATCCGTACGGATTTCCTTGTGGCTTCGTGCTACAAACGGGTGGTTGTCAATTTTCCCTTTCATAACCCTTCCGCTACCTTGCGGGTTTCCGCAGAACTAATTTGCATTACTTGTGTCCATGTGCTTCAAGTTGTCGATGAATTCGCCCTCGCGCTACCAATTGCTAGCTTCCTGGTTAGCTCAATTGGTAGAGCGACCGCCACGGAAAGGCGTTGGTTCCGGGTTCGAACCCCGGACCAGGACGAATTTTTCGGCAACTAAGAAGCTTTTCTTTCTGAGAAATCCGTACGGATTTCCTTGTGGCTTCGTGCTACAAACGGGTGGTTGTCAATTTTCCCTTTCATAACCCTTCCGCTACCTTGCGGGTTCCGCAGAACTAATTTGCATTACTTGTGTCCATGTGCTTCAAGTTGTCGATGAATTCGCCCTCGCGCTACCAATTGCTAGCTTCCTGGTTAGCTCAATTGGTAGAGCGACCGCCCCGGAAAGGCGTTGGTTCCCGGGTTCGAACCCCGGACCAGGACGAATTTTTCGGCAACTAAGAAGCTTTTCTTTCTGAGAAATCCGTACGGATTTCCTTGTGGCTTCTTGCTACAAACGGGTGGTTGTCAATTTTCCCTTTCATAACCCTTCCGCTACCTTGCGGGTTTCCGCAGAACTAATTTGCATTACTTGTGTCCATGCATGTGCTTCAAGTTGTCGATGAATTCGCCCTCGCGCTACCAATTGCTAGCTTCCTGGTTAGCTCAATTGGTAGAGCGACCGCCCCGGAAAGGCGTTGGTTCCGGGTTCGAACCCCGGACCAGGACGAATTTTTCGGCAACTAAGAAGCTTTTCTTTCTGAGAAATCCGTACGGATTTCCTTGTGGCTTCTTGCTACAAACGGGTGGTTGTCAATTTTCCCTTTCATAACCCTTCCGCTACCTTGCGTGTTTCCGCAGAACTAATTTGCATTACAATTGTGTCCATGTGCTTCAAGTTGTCGACGAATTCACCCTCGCGCTACCAATTGCTAGCTTCCTCGTTAGGTCAAATGGTAGAGCGACCGCCCCGGAAAGGCGTTGGTTCCGGGTTCGAACCCCGGACCAGGACGAATTTTTCGGCAACTAAGAAGCTTTTCTTTCTGAGAAATCCGTACGGATTTCCTTGTGGCTTCGTGCTACAAACGGGTGGTTGTCAATTTTCCCTTTCATAACCCTTCAGCTACCTTGCGGGTTTCCGCAGAACTAATTTGCATTACTTGTGTCCATGTGCTTCAAGTTGTCGATGAATTCGCCCTCGCGCTACCAATTGCTAGCTTCCTGGTTAGCTCAATTGGTAGAGCGACCGCCCCGGAAAGGCGTTGGTTCCGGGTTCGAACCCCGGACCAGGACGAATTTTTCGGTAACTAAGAAGCTTTTCTTTCTGAGAAATCCGTACGGATTTCCTTGTGGCTTCGTGCTACAAACGGGTGGTTGTCAATTTTCCCTTTCATAACCCTTCCGCTTCCTTGCGGGTTTCCGCAGAACTAATTTGCATTACTTGTGTCCATGTGCTTCAAGTTGTCGATGAATTCGCCCTCGCGCTACCAATTGCTAGCTTCCTGGTTAGCTCAATTGGTAGAGCGACCGCACCGGAAAGGCGTTGGTCCTGGGTTCGAACCCCGGACCAGGACGAATTTTTCGGCAACTAAGAAGCTTTTCTTTCTGAGAAATCCTACGGATTTCCTTGTGGCTTCGTGCTATAAGCGGGTGGTTGTCAATTTTCCCTTTCATAACCCTTCCGCTACCTTGCGGGTTTCCGCAGAACTAATTTGCATTACTTGTGTCCATGTGCTTCAAGTAGTCGATGAATTCGCCCTCGCGCTACCAATTGCTAGCTTCCTGGTTAGCTCAAATTGTAGAGCGACCGCCCCGGAAAGGCGTTGGTTCCGGGTTCGAACCCCGGACCAGGACGAATTTTTCGGCAACTAAGAAGCTTTTCTTTCTGAGAAATCCTGTACGGATTTCCTTGTGGCTTCGTGCTATAAGCGGGTGGTTGTCAATTTTCCCTTTCATAACCCTTCCGCTACCTTGCGGGTTTCCGCAGAACTAATTTGCATTACTTGTGTCCATGTGCTTCAAGTAGTCGATGAATTCGCCCTCGCGCTACCAATTGCTAGCTTCCTGGTTAGCTCAATTTGGTAGAGCGACCGCCCCGGAAAGGCGTTGGTTCCGGGTTCGAACCCCCGGACCAGGACGAATTTTTCGGCAACTAAGAAGCTTTTCTTTCTGAGAAATCCGTCCGGATTTCCTTGTGGCTTCGTGCTACAAACGGGTGGTTGTCAATTTTCCCTTTCATAACCCTTCCGCTACCTTGCGGGTTTCCGCAGAACTAATTTGCATTACTTGTGTCCATGTGCTTCAAGTTGTCGATGAATTCGCCCTCGCGCTACCAATTGCTAGCTTCCTGGTTAGCTCAATCATTCTGCTTCCGGCAGCCGAGCTGAGCGGTTCGTAGAATCATGTGCTCCAGTGGAGCGGCGATAGCGGCCAGTATGGGCCGCGGAAACAGGAACGCTGGCGACGATAAAGAATATCAGTTTATTTAGCCTCAACTGCCGAAAGGACGAATAGTCAACAACACCGTGTTTTTACACGGTGATGTACGTGCCAGGCCGTATAAGGTCGAAGATTTTAGAGACGCACTGACGCCAACGGGCCTGCTGCCAGATGTTGTCAGCCTCGGAGCGTACCAGGTTAACCACTTGTGGGCGGTGACATTCAACGATGCGGCTCCCACGAAACGCCTACTCGCCTTGAAGGAGCTCCAGGTCAAGGGGCGACGCTGCGTGGTCGTCGACCCGCAGGACCAACAGGTGAAGCTCCGGCTGCACTGGCTGCTGCACGGGGTGAGTGACGAAGACGTGCGGGCTTCACTAGCAGCATTTGGCAAGGTGGTGGATGTGAGCCGTGAGCGGTGGCGCGTCCCGGGCATGGCAGACAAGTGCTCAACAGCAAGGACAGTGCTTCTGAAATTGAAGAGCGGCTTTAAGGTTGAGGACCTTCCACATCAGATCCGCGTAGATGGAGAGCTGGCCTTGGTGGTTGTGCCTGGTCGGCCGATGCAATGCTTGCGCTTCCAAGGCACAGGGCACGTCCGCCGGGAGTGCAAGGTCCCCCGTTGCTCCCGCTGTAGACGCTTTGGACACGCTGAAACAGACTGCGTGAGGACGTACGCCTCTGCAACTGGCCCAGGACAGAACGAGACAGTTGCTGAGCACGTCATGGACGCGGCCGAGACGAAGGATGCCGCTAAAGGAGCCGGCAGCCCAGTGGTCCCTGTGACTACTGGAGGGGCGGCGCCGGCAAACACACCCAAGGTTCTGGAGGCTCTTCAGCATGTGACTACACCGGCCAGTGGCCCGTCAGCGGTCGAGCCTGAGCGGGTCGAGATGGACGTGGTTCCAGTGGAGGCAGCCGACACAACGGAGGGTCAGGGAGAGACGGCGGCGGACAGTGAGGACGAGATGTGCGTGACCAGCGCCACGCTAAAGCGTTCACTCGACGACTCGGGGGGAGCTGGACGGGGCGTCGTCCACCAACAGCCAGGAGCCGCCTGCAAAGGCGCTGCAAGGGAGACGGTTTAGTCTCAAACCTAAGCCGAAAATCCCTACCGACAGAAGACTGGAGGACAAGGCAAAGGAAAACAGCGCCGGGATGCAGGATGGTCCTGGAGGCGGCTAGCCGAGGGCTGGTCGTGAAAGGTAAGCACCATGCTCCGGGCCTACTCCTTTAGCGAATAAGTCACCATGGCACTGACTCCGTCACTGAGCATAGCTACGCTTAACGTCAGAGGGTTGGCGGCTAGGCGTAGACAAAATCAGCTCTTGCGGTTGCTCACAGACCAAGATATAGACGTCCTAGCCGTCCAGGAAACCTAGGTAGACGGAGAGGAGGAGACCGGGAGCATGGTGCGCCGTTTCACTGACCGATATTACGCGGTCGTAAGCCATGCGATTGGAACGTCCGCTGGTTGTGTTCTTTTTGTGAAAAAATTGCAAGGCCTTCTTGTTCAGAGTGTACTTTCATGCCAGTCAGGTAGAATCGTTTATTGTGATTTCTTTTATTGTGCCACTGAATTCAGAGTAATATGCATATACGCACCGAATGGTGTAGAAGAGCGTGCTCAGTTTTTTTCTAACCTGTTTCAGTGGACAAAGTGTGATAAGAGGGTTGTTTTGTTAGGGGATTTCAACTGTGTTTTAAGTGCTCGCGATAGAGTCAATAGCACTGGCGTTCGTGACAGAAGCAGTGACGTGCTAGGCAAATTAATAAACGAAAACGACTTGGATGATGTGTATGAATGTGTCGTAGCAAATCGCGAAGTGATGTACACGCGATTTCAAGGCAATAGCCATGCGCGTTTAGACCGCATATACCTATCCCTAGATATTTTGCCTATGTGTCACAATTTTTCGGTTGAGCCAGTGTCGTTTTCAGATCACTGTTTGGTTGTGTGTCGCATAGGCATGAAGAAACAGCGTAAGACATTTAACTGGGATTTATGGAAACTGAACGTGTTGTTATTAAAAGATGAACCTTTTATAGAAGCAGTGCACGAGACCATTAATGAAGTGCTTATGGAAAAAACGGAAACTGTAGCAGAGAAATGGGAGTGTTTAAAGCAGAAGGTGAAAATGAAAGCGCTGGACAGATCGAGCTCGCTAAAATTCGAAGCGCAAATAAGAGAAAGAAGTCTGAAGAAAACACTGCAGCAGCTGATAGCCCTCGAAAGTCGGGAGCCTGGGACTTGTAAAGACGAGGTGCGCAGTGTCAAAGAAAAGTTAGAACATTATGACAAAGAGCGTTATCAAGGCGCCTGGGTTCGCGCTCGAGCAAATGATCTTGTCGCGGGGGAGACGCCCACTAAAAGGGCGCTTGGTCTCGAAAAAGCGCAAGGACGCCGAAACCACATTGATACGGTCTATTGCAACGGGACTCTCGCGAGCGACAATGAAACCATTGGACGGGCTTTTTTTGCTTATTATCAGTCACTTTTTGCATTTCGAGAAGTGAATGTACACGGTTTTAAAGAAGAGTTTCTTCAGCGCATGCCGCGGCTTAGCGACGACACAAAAAAGCTTTTAGAAGGCAAAATAACGGAAGGCGAAGTGGAACGCGCGATTGGTCATTTGAACCCCGGAAAGTCACCGGGACCCGATGGCCTAACCGCTGCGTGGTATAAGACGTTTAGAAAAGAACTGTCCCCGGGGTTAGCAGAGCTGTTCAATGAGGCGTACGAACGGAAAACTCTGCCGCCTTCCTTTAGCAAAGCGCATACGATATTAATTCCTAAAACGGACGAAGTGGAAAAACTTAAACTGGTGACATCGTATAGGCCCATATCGCTGACCAATGTTGACTATAAGATTTTTATGAAGGTTCTGGCAGCGCGACTTCAAGGTGTCATTAAAGAAATTGTTGGAGAGCGCCAAACTTGTGGAATTAAAGGCAGAGCTATTAGCTCAAACATTCACAAGATGCGGTGCGTGCTAGAGTGTTGTGACGAAGAGTTACTTCGCGTTGCAGTGCTCCAGATAGACCTGGAGAAAGCTTTTGATTGTGTGGCGCATGATATTTTGTTTGTCATCTTAGATCATATTAATATTGGTTCCATCATCAGGGAGGGAGTGGCCTTGGCGTACCAGAACTGCACAACACGTTTAGTTGTAAATAAGTCTTTGGGGGGCCCCCATTCACGTAATGCGTTCTGTGCGTCAGGGCTGCCCCCCTCAGTCCACTTTTGTTTTGTATTTACATAGAAGCGATGTGTTTGACGATAAATGAAAGCGATAAAATACGTGGCTTCAGCTTGGCGGCAGCTGAAGTTAAGCTGCTGGCGTATGCAGATGACATTGCGGTGTGTTGTACGAACAGAGAAAGTGTAGAGGAAACGATAAGTGTGGTGAAACATTTTTGTAACGTCACAGGGAGCCGCGTTAACTGGGGGAAATCTCTGGGGCTTTGGCACGGAAGGTGGTCTTCAAAACCGAAGCATTTT
>JALIZH010027518.1:0-21958 GCA_030522465.1 Rhipicephalus appendiculatus
TAATAAAAAAAGAAGAAAAAAAAACAGAAAAAAGCAAAAAAAAAAGCCGCTGCGCCGTGCTCCCGACCAGGCTGCAGAAATTAGGCGCCTTTTCCTTCTTCGAACCACAACCACCATATATAAATGGAGTGAAGCGCGCGCGAAATGCATTCGCATTTCCTCACGATTCCCTTCGGGGAGGGGGGGGCATTTTTTTGCTACCACTGGAACAGCAGGTCGGGATACTGAAGTGTGCAGGACCGCCGTACAAACAGACTCAACTGTTGTCGAGCACACACCGTACTCCGGTCGAGTAAACAACCCAGTACCCGGACGAACAAGATCGCGCTTGAACGACCTTCTAGCGCTTCCTTAGTTCCGCCGAGTTTGCAGTGGGGCTGCCATCAGAAACGAGCACTCTCTAGTACTCGTTAATTACGTACCGTACATTTCAGGGGCGAAGCTCCCTAGGGCCTAGCCTGGGCGTAATGGCCACGAGAGTGCCATAAGCTTGGCATGCAAGTCCTGTTGCACATGACATGTCATGATTTCCATATGACCACTTGTCATTTATGCTCGTCATGCAATCACGTCACTCAAAAGGACACTTTGTACATTCCAAACTGTGTTCGGCGAAAGCTTGTGGCCATCCGACTGACTATGACATGTCTTTTTTTTTTTCACACTCTCAGTGGCATGGCACACAAACGGAATGTGTGCGTGTTTTCTTTTTAATTTTTTACCTCGAATCGCAGCGAGACGCGAGACCAATCTGCCTCCGTTTCGCATGCGTTCGTATTCTCGCGCTTTGCGCATCGTGCAGGCGGCATCCGCGTTCCAGCGTTTAAATTGACTTGAAAATTTCAGAGTGTGTTCCTCGAACGCCTGTGCCCACTGACACGGGGTCAGTCAGAATGGAACGCGGTGCGCGCGTCTCCCTCCTTGCATGATTAGACACGCTGGGCACAGCGACGCTACGCAAGCAAAGCGCGAGCGCTGTAGAGTACAACGGGACCGGCGTCCGTTAGCGCACCCCGGCGCCCACCTGGCTACGCGCCAGGGGCACGGCCGGAGGGACGGACGGACGGACGGACGGACGTGAGCATAAGACATTAAAGGCTTTCGCCTCAAAAATTTGGTCTACATCAAGTTAGTGAAACGGCCACGAGAGTGTCATGAGCGTGGCATGCAAATGTCATGATTTCCATATTACCACTTGTCATTTATGCTCGTCATACAATCACGTCGCTGAATACCAAATTTGGTGTATATCAAGCTAGCGAAACGGCCACGAGAGTGTCATGAGCGTGGCAAGCAAGTAATGTTGCACATGACATGTCATGACTTCCATATTACCACTTGTCATTTATGCTCTTCATACCATCACGTCACTGAATTCCAAATTTGGTGTATATCAAGCCAGCGAAACGGCCGTCAGGGCGCCATGAGCGTGGCATGTAAATGATGATGTACATGACATGCAGGTCATGATTTTCATAATACCAGCTGTCATTTATGTTGGTCATGCAGAAATGTCTCACCGTACCAATTTTCGGATATATCAAATTAAGAAAACGGCCTCAGGAGCACTGTGGCCATGGCACGTAAGTCATACCTTTCATGACAAGTTAGTAATGATTTTCATGATATGACTAGTCATTCGTGTTCGTCATACGGTCATGTTATGCCATACCAATTTTGGTATAAATCCCAATAACGATACGGCCAGGAGAGCACAATGTCGTAGGCAGATAGATAGATAGATAGATAGATAGATAGATAGATAGATAGATAGATAGATAGATAGATAGATAGATAGATAGATAGATAGATAGATAGATAGATAGATAGATAGATAGATAGATAGATAGATAGATAGATAGATAGATAGATAGATAGATAAGCTCAATGTCGCAGAAGTTCGCTAAGAAATGCTTCGCTGTTTAAAAGGTTTAAGAAAAAAAATTGAAGGACACTTTGTACATTCCAAAGTGTGTTCGGCGATAGCGTGTGGCCATTCCACTGATTATGCCATGTCTTTTTTCTTTTACACTCTCAGTGGGATAACACACAAACCGAATGTGTGCGTGTTTTCTTTTTTAATTTTTTACCGCGAATCGCAGAGAGACGCGAGACTCATCTTCCTCTGTTCGCATGCCTTAGTATTTTCTCGCGCTTTGCGCATCGTGCAAACGCCATCCGCGTTCCAGCTCTTAAAATTGACGGACCCTTTCTAAATTCGAAAGTGTATTCCGTGAACGCCTGGCCCCATTGAGACGGCGTCGGTCAGAATGATTGCAAACTCTGGGCACAGTGACGCTACGCAAGCAAAGCGCGAGCGCTATAGAGTCCGACGCGATCGGCGTCTGTTTGCGCATCCCGGCGGCCACCTGGCTCCGTGCCAGAGCTCGGATGGACGGACGGATGGACGGACGGACATGGACGGAGGGACAGACAGACAGACAGACAGACAGACAGACAGACAGACGGGCGCCGGACGGACGCCGGACGGACGGACGGACAGACACCGGACGGACGTGAGCATGAGACATTAAGGGCTTTCGCCTTGAAGGAGCACCGACACAAAATTTCCAAGGCGAGATAATGAGCGAGATAGACTTATGTGGAGACATACACAACATCTACGAAATATCAAGGGCAAATATAGCCTAGAACATATTTAAAATCAATTTTAAAGTGCATGCCACGTGGCTGAGCGAGATGCGGAGGCCCCCGCGACGCCGACATCAACGGAGTGGCAATGTAAACAAACCTACGTTTTCTTAATTTGATATATCCCCTTCTCTTTCTGTGGTCCCCGTCTTTTTAGCGCTATGGCTTCAATGTACGTCACGAGTTTGTGTTGGCTGGTTGCTGGCACACGCCTTGCGCTTGCGCTGCCTGCGATTCCTTCCTCCTTGCCTGCGGCTTTGAGTGTGCTGGCTGTGCTGGCTGTCAGTGCGGCGCCCGCTCGCGCGCGTGGCACCACGTCACAGTTTTGCGTGGTCACGTGGCCAGCTGCGTTTATCTTGCCACCGAAACTGCTCCTGCCTAGCTCGGTGCTGTTTGTAACCGAAACTGCGACTGGGCGCTCTGAAAATGGCTCTAAATAAGTAACCTTCGCGCACTCGCGCAAACCAGGTTATCAGCCGTGATAAGTGGGTCATAAGCTACCTATTGCAACAAAAAAAACAAGGTGAGAAATTTTTGTGTCAGTGCTCCTTTAAAGATTACCACATATCCCGCTAAAGGGAACCATGTGTAGATGCGAAGCAGCGGGCGCTAACGCTTACACTGGCGGCGGCGTTGACGCTGGCGCTCATCGCAGCGTTGCGCAGGAGAGAAACCTGGGGAGGCGCAAAGCACCAAGTGATGGACCGGTGTTTCCTACTGGAACATTCCAATCGCTGCTAATGGGCATTGAGAGACAGAAGACTCGGACTGGAGATAGAGACCTACAGTCCGCTTTTAGTTAACGCGCACGCTGCGAATTTTTATATTTCGACAACGCACAGGAGAAATCTCCCACCGGCACTACCTTGCAGGTCAAGATCCAGTGCCATATATGCGGGGTGGCCAGTGAACGGTTGTGCAGCGCGATCAGTCGGTTTTTTTCAACCAAGAAACTCGCTAGCAGACGCTGCCTGCGTCGGCGTCGCGAGGCGAGAGAGGGGGAAAGACGCGCATGCGCAGTGGGGATGGGGACGCCGCGGGGAGGGACGCCTAGAGGGAGAGGGGGGAGCGTAGGAGGGGAGAGAGGGAGGGGACGCGCATGCGCAATGAGGGTGTGGACTCCGCGGGCAGGAATGCCTAGAGGAGAGAGAGGTGGAGAGGAGGTTTTTTATTTTCATTTTTTTTGAATGGGTTTGCGCGTGCGCATTGGGGGGTGTGGACGGACGGACGGACACCGGACGGACGTGAGCATGAGACATTAAGGGCTTTCGCCTTGAAGGAGCACCGACACAAAATTTCCAAGGCGAGATAATGAGCGAGATAGACTTATGTGGAGACATACACAACATCTACGAAATATCAAGGGCAAATATAGCCTAGAACATATTTAAAATCAATTTTAAAGTGCATGCCAGGTGGCTGAGCGAGATGCGGAGGCCCCCGCGACGCCGACATCAACGGAGTGGCAATGTAAACAAACCTACGTTTTCTTAATTTGATATATCCCCTTCTCTTTCTGTGGTCCCCGTCTCTTTAGCGCTATGGCTTCAATGTACGTCACGAGTTTGTGTTGGCTGGTTGCTGGCACACGCCTTGCGCTTGCGCTGCCTGCGATTCCTTCCTCCTTGCCTGCGGCTTTGAGTGTGCTGGCTGTGCTGGCTGTCAGTGCGGCGCCCGCTCGCGCGCGTGGCACCACGTCACAGTTTTGCGTGGTCACGTGGCCAGCTGCGTTTATCTTGCCACCGAAACTGCTCCTGCCTAGCTCGGTGCTGTTTGTAACCGAAACTGCGACTGGGCGCTCTGAAAATGGCTCTAAATAAGTAACCTTCGCGCACTCGCGCAAACCAGGTTATCAGCCGTGATAAGTGGGTCATAAGCTACCTATTGCAACAAAAAAAAAAAAACAAGGTGAGAAATTTTTGTGTCAGTGCTCCTTTAAAGATTACCACATATCCCGCTAAAGGGAACCATGTGTAGATGCGAAGCAGCGGGCGCTAACGCTTACACTGGCGGCGGCGTTGACGCTGGCGCTCATCGCAGCGTTGCGCAGGAGAGAAACCTGGGGAGGCGCAAAGCACCAAGTGATGGACCGGTGTTTCCTACTGGAACATTCCAATCGCTGCTAATGGGCATTGAGAGACAGAAGACTCGGACTGGAGACAGAGACCTACAGTCCGCTTTTAGTTAACGCGCACGCTGCGAATTTTTATATTTCGACAACGCACAGGAGAAATCTCCCACCGGCACTACCTTGCAGGTCAAGATCCAGTGCCATATATGCGGGGTGGCCAGTGAACGGTTGTGCAGCGCGATCAGTCGGTTTTTTTCAACCAAGAAACTCGCTAGCAGACGCTGCCTGCGTCGGCGTCGCGAGGCGAGAGAGGGGGAAAGACGCGCATGCGCAGTGGGGATGGGGACGCCGCGGGGAGGGACGCCTAGAGGGGAGAGGGGGGAGCGTAGGAGGGGAGAGAGGGAGGGGACGCGCATGCGCAATGAGGGTGTGGACTCCGCGGGCAGGAATGCCTAGAGGAGAGAGAGGTGGAGAGGAGGTTTTTTTATTTTCATTTTTTTTGAATGTGTTTGCGCGTGCGCATTGGGGGGTGTGGACGGACGGACGGACACCGGACGGACGTGAGCATGAGACATTAAAGGCTTTCGCCTCAATACATTAATATTAATCAAAATTGTAACTGAACGATATAAAACACCTACAAGCACACTTTATACTAGTCCGCGACTTCAACGTAGACATTACGGACCTTAGGACCTAGCTTCGCCCACTCGTCATTTCACTTCGTGGAGTGAGTGAGTGAATAAACTTTATTACAAGACCCGGCATGTTTGTGGTCCGGGCTAGATCGCACAAGTAGGTACCAGGAGACCTTGTCTCCCCATAGCCTCCCTGGCCTGCTGGATAGCCCATTTTTGGTCTTGGACCTCCGATCTGAGCAGCACCAGCCGCCACCACTCCCAGAGGGCCTCAGGAGAACATGTTGATAATTTGGGACATTCCCACAGCATATGTTTAAACGTAGCCCTGTCTATTGTGCATAGTTTGCATTTATTGTCCGGGTACAGGTGTGGGTAGCTCCTGTGGACGTGCACAGGGTTTGGGTATAGGAGTGTGTTTGTAGCTGTCGGTATTCATATGCTTGTTTCCTGTCGAGACTCGGGTGAGGTGCGGGAAAGACGCGCCTTGCCTCAGATGCGTGGATTTTTTTAACACTGTCGGAAACCACGAAAATACGCCACTTCCTTCTGTATACATTACATTATTAAGGCGAAAGTCTTTAATGTCTCATGCTCACGTCCTTCCGTCCGTCCTTTCCGTCCGTCCGTGTCTGTCCGTCCGTTTGTCCGTCCGTGTATGTCCGTCCGTCCGTCCGTCCGTCCGTCCATCCGTGTCTGTCCGTCCGTCCGTCCGTCCGTGTGTCCATCTGTCCGACCATCTGTCCGACCATCCGTCCGTCCGTCCCTCCATCCGTGTCTGTCCGTCCGTCAATCCGTGTGTCCATCTGTCCGACCATTCGTCCGTCTCCATCTGTCCATCCGTCCGTCCGTGCGTGTCTGTCCGTCCGTCCGTCCATCCGTGCGCGTCCGTCCGTCCGTCCGTCCGGCAAAACAAAAAGACATGGCATAGTCAGTGGAATGGCCAAGAGCTTTCGCCGAACACACTTTGGAATATTCAAAGTGTCCTTCAATTTTTTGTACTTATGGTCACTTTTTTTAACATCCGGTTTGTAGCGGAGCTTTCCCACTACGCCGCTTAGAACGACAGCGCCCTCGGGTGCTCTAGGTGGAACTGCACAAACCAAGAGTCATGTTTCGCGAGCTTCGCTCCTCAACTAACTTAATTTGCAATCTACAAAAGCGCGAGAGAAAAGGTGTCTGTACACTACTCAATGGCGCTACTTTAGTTATTTTTCAGGGACTCAAGCGCTCTAAAATTTCTTAATCAGTTTATGACGGAGACGCAGTCGGCTGTCAGGCGTAAGGACAAATTCGAAAATAATTTCATACAAACTGCCATTGGTGTGGCGCATCCAGCACGGGAACAATATCCACGCAGGCGCACAAAATAATTTCTTTTCAGCAGCACCTAATCTACACTACCTCAGCCGCGTTATACTTTGGAATACTGCATTAATTTTGGTCACTCCTGTGTAGATGACACGCGCATTTTCTATTGGCGCAAACAACTAAGATGTGTAAATTCTGTAAAAGTAATTTTAGAATATATTGGCCGTACCAAGATACTGCGAGACTGCACGTCATCTGGCAGCCTTGTGTTGCATGTTGATCTAGCCGTGACGCAGTTTCGTATTTGTTCTAGGCGCGCGCGAGCGCTTTGACTGTATTGACGCCGTACCGTGCTGCTTATTAAAGTCGTTTTGTTATGTCATCGCCTTATCTACGTCGCCGAGTCCTCACATTTGGCGCAGTCGACGACGAACTATGCCAAGGAAACCGGTGCCACTCGTCGTGTGAGTTGGTGTTAGGTACGCTCTAAGGCAAAATTACCCGAAAGAGGAGTAACGGAGCCCAATAGGCGCGCGCGATGAACGGAGACCGTTGAGGAGTAACCACAGAGGGATGCGTGCCGTGTGCAAACCAGTTAGTCTCCAAAGGGATGAACCGCGCGGGAGGTGCAGGCCGTGTGGAGGGATATGTCACGTGTGCAAACCGTTGTCAAGGGAACTAACCGTCCTCCTCGTCCATGGGTCAGTCTTCTCGCTTGTTTTCGTGGTGGCCCGTGGCGCGTTGGGCCGCGCTCGGAGAGTTCGACGATCTAGGAACCAAAGTAACGTTGCTAGGAACTACGCCAACTACGCCGCGGTGCTTTAGAACATATGCACGTATGCGTGGATGAGCGTGTGCACGGTGGTGCTTTTACGTTTCGCCGCACCTATGAAGTCAGGAGCGGGTCTCAACACGTCGTGACGCCGTCGACGCCGTGCTGTATATCTCTGGCGTAGTCAAGGCACTGCGCCACTGCGTCGCCACCGGCTGGGAATGGCGGCCGAGAATACAGTAGGCCTAATGGATCCATGAGTTCAGTCTGACTCTGTGAAGAAATCGGCGCCGGATTCTTTCACAAGTAAGTGATCATACTTTATTCTGCCGTACCCGTGGCGTGCGCGAAACTCATCGCGCTTTTTGGCAACGGGCTTCGATCGTGTTGTATATCGCGCGCACGAAATGCCCCACAAAGGTTGGCTTGGGTGTGAGCTCGCCTGTGCTTTGTGACTGCCTGGAAATCGGCCGCCATTGACGTCGGCCGCCCGGACGCTCGCTCATCGAGTGTTCGCCGCGGTGATGAGCTGCGGGCTCGCGATATTAGGGAGTTTTCGAATAGCGTACGCAAAGCTTTGCGGTCCTTGCGGTCGCCCGCTATTTCCGTCACTTAACGGGGGCCCGCAAGAGGTTAGCGTATGACGCATGCGCAGTTGCGGCAAACGCAAACGCAAAGCTTTGCGTGCGCTATTGGATAACTCCCTATTAAGCGGAGGCCTCGCCGCCGCGGTGCGACTCGTCCAAAACGTATTTGCGGTTGCCGGCAACGAACTTGGTTGTATGTCGCGCGCCTGTAGTGCACCGGCAGCTGGCGGGGACATTAGCTAGCCGGCTTAAGCTATGCTTCCGAAGTCTGTGGAAATTGGTCGCCATTACCGTTGGCTTCGCCTCGGCGCCGTTGTGGCGGCGGCCCCGCGTTCGTTCGCTGTACTCTGCCGCTCGCTCGAGGAACTAAGTGTAAATTTATCGCCATTACGGTCGTCTTCCTCGGCGCTCGCTCGGAAGCAGCTTTGCGCCGTTGGTGGCGGCGGCCCCGTGTTCGCTCGATGTACTCTGCCGCTCGCTCGAGGAAGTTCGTTGAAATTGGTCGCCATTACCGTCGGCCTCCTCGGCGCTCGCTCGCAAGCAGCTCGGCGGCGGCCCTGCGTTCGCTCGCTCTTCTGTTCGAGGTTCGCT
This sequence comes from Rhipicephalus appendiculatus, assembly GCA_030522465.1. Taxonomy (NCBI): domain Eukaryota; kingdom Metazoa; phylum Arthropoda; class Arachnida; order Ixodida; family Ixodidae; genus Rhipicephalus; species Rhipicephalus appendiculatus. The sequence goes on from JALIZH010027518.1 coordinate 8,623, forward strand.
GGCGGCAGAAGCTCCGCGTTCAGCCCCGCGTTCGCTTGCTCGAGCAATACGACGTCGCTCGCAGAGAACTCGCCGACTCGTTGGCGGCAAGGCGGTTCGCGGCGCCTCGACGTGATGGCTGCGGCTGTTGCGCTAAGTATGACATCACGGGGAAATTATTTGCATGCCATATTTTAGACGGCTGTTTTTATTTCACCTTGTACGTATTTGCCATGTGCGTGCATCTTCGTCCTCTGTATCACGTGTGACTATTTGCCATCTTTTTGTGCAGCGGTTTTCCACAACGTGCTGTGGGCGGTGGTGCATGAGGTGCCAGTCATCTATCGCTTCCGTTGGAGCAGCTTCGCAAACGGGCTGTACGAGATATGACAACGCGGCTGGACCTGTATTTGACACTTCACAGTGAATGCACCGAAAGAATGCAGAAAATTTATATGTATAAAGAAAAATAAAACAGTTGATTGTCTCACTTTTGTGTTTCGTTGTTGCATTGACTGCGAAAGCATTGAAACACGCATGACCAATTATTTTTTCGCGTGTTCTTTTCCGCGCAATCTGTTGCTCACTGCGGAGAGAAACACGCGAAAAAAGTGTTAAGCCTTGCGGAGAGTAACTGTCGAAAATAATCCTGGGGATAAAAAGTTCATCCGACTGTAGTATTTGAGTGGACCGACCGTTCGTCCGGCGAGGTGCAACTGCAGTGATTCCACTCCTGCGCCAACTGCGCCAAAGTGCGCCAAATCAGATTTCCTGCGCCATCCTGATAATATCAACGGAAATTGCGCCAAACTGCGCCAAAGTCTCGGATTGGAGGAGGAGGGGGGGGGGGTATATCACCAGCATTTGCAGCGTGTTCTCGGGGCGGCCAAAATCACAACCACGGACCGAGAATTATTCCGCTGAATAAACAGTGGTCGCACATGCGTCCCCAGTAATCCACGATGCTATGCTCGGTGCCGATGCAGCTTCTGTTGTGCAAGTCGGCCCAACGGCAAAACACGCTCTCCGCAGAGGCTCGTAACGTTTTGGCCAATCGGTAGCTTGGTAAGTGTGGCGGCGATTCATCGGCGGACGTCGTCCGTTCCAGAAAATCTGCTGATACCTCGTTTCAAGAATTGCACTGCATGAAATTAAAGCAATTTTCACTAATAACTGCACGCGTGCCGCCAGAATGTTAGTCGCGTCTATTTCTGGACATCGCGGAATGAAATCTGGGAACACCATAGGAATAGATACAATGTTACACCTCCGCCCCTCGCTTTCCAGGATCAATAGCTGATGGTTAAAAAAGATTATAAAATCACGGTATCGCATTCATAGTAAACGAACTCGTTCTTGGGCTAGTTGGTTGCTGATTTCCAAAAAATAATTGGAGCACAAACGCATGGCACATTCACACACGCCTACACACCCAGGTGCGTGTTTGGTGCCTGGGTGTGTGCGTGTGTGAATGTGCCGTGTGTTTGCCCTCTAATTATTTTTTTGAAAATCGCATTCATCGCTTTGTTCTGGGGGGTGGGAGGCTGCGTCGCTCGAAGGGCGCAGTCGCTGGCGCGCGTTATCTCGAGGCATGGTGAGACTGCTCGTAATCTTGCTGTGCTTTCAACGCTTACTTCGCGTTTAAAGAACGGACAACACGAAAACCGCTTCGGCACCTGGATTGGCCATATTCCCATTAACCAGCGTTCTGTTTAGTTACGCGAGATCGGGTCCAAAATAGCTGCTGGCCTTGCTTCGTGTAACAATACAATTTGTTAGTTTCGCTTAAGCTCGAAGCAGTGAATGCGATACCAACAAATTGTATTGTTATACGAAGTAAGGCTGACATCATCCGCGAGAAGTGCTAGCGGCGGGGTCGCCATTTTGAAAGTCCGCGCACTCGCCGCACGCGCAAAAAGCTTTCTGCACGCGCAGTGTTCGAGACCCGTACGGCGACTTGGATGACTAGAGACCTCCGGAACACCTCTTGCACGCCGATGTACGTGCAGCACGAACGGCGCTTACGAACGGACCTCCAAAATGGCGCGGCGATGGTATTGCCGCCTTGCGGATCTAGGCTCAGAGGCCGCTCCAGGGAGAGAAGCACTTTTAGCACTGTCTGTACGCGTTGAGAGCACAACACGTAGGAGGGTATACGAGCCGTCTGTGATGCCTGCCGAAACAGCACGCGCCAGCGATCGCGACCACGCCCTTAAAGTCAAAGTTCAGTGTTGCTGCTCTAGCGACACAACCCCCCCCTCCCTTTGCGTTCTTTCATGCTCTTTGAAGACGGGTGGGGCGTTCCTTTCTGTTTGAGTAGCAATCGATGGCAGGCCTGGCACGCGCGGTGATGTTATCGGATGCGGCCTCCGTGCAACGGAGATAGGTCGGCTCTCTTTATCTCTGCTTCAGCCGCGTTCGTCGCCCCCGCTCGCGCGCTTTTACCCGAGTGTAAAACGTACGATGCGCGGGGGGATGTTATCGATTTGGACATTACACAAAACATGACGGCGGTGGAAAAAGTCGAGAATGTCCATATAATTGCTATCGCAATAAAAACAAAATGGCTGTCGCCTTCGAGTCGTCTTAGGCGAATGCATAAGGTACCCAGTGAGTTTTATTTTTTTTTTTAATTTTTGTTTTTGTTTTGCCATGTTTTCTAGAGGGCACTACACAAGGTTTTCGGTGTACAAACAGAATTCCCTAGCCATATACAACCGCACTGCAAAAGGACAACGAAGTTTGTTAAATCATGTAGTCCACCGTTGAACGAACTTCCTGACAAATTCACGGAAGCTCGATTGAAGCATATCTCCATATCCGGGCAACCCTGCGCATGCGCAAATGATAGTCCGGAAGCACTGTGACAATGCTCTTGCTCCAGCCCAGAGAGGCCTCAGAGAGAGGGAAAGGAGTGTCGGAGGAGGTTGGCTTTATGAGGCTAGCTATGTGACGTCATGTTACGCCCAGCAGTATAATCGATCGTGAAGAAAAAGAACCTCTCTTTCTCCTTGGAGTTGTCTTAGGGCAATGCATTTGGGACAGAGTGAGTCTTTAGCATTGAGGCATTGTTGTACGTCGCAGCGATTGTCTACAATGTCTGCTGATTATCAAATACATGTATTTAGAATGTTATTTCATAAAGTATGATTTTATTGAACCGGTATTGTGTTTATATGCTACGAAAATAATCGCTGAACAAGTTGTCCCAAAATGCTCAACCTTATGACGCCCTCATTTCTGCATCATCGAGTGAAACAGGGAGTGTTCCTGGGATGATTGGTTCCTTGAGATTTGCAACGAATCGAAATATTTCTAGCTCTTCACAAGAGCCCCAATATAATTATTCAGGTCCTTGAATGTAAATGCAACTTGCTTCTCCAGTGTACTCTAGGATGTTAGTTGCTCCAGTTGCTCCATCTGGGAGCACTCCAGAGTGCTCCCAGATGCTAAATTACCTGCTCCAAAGTGCTCCAAAATGGAAATTTTTGCTGCTCCAAAGTGCTCCAAAATGAAAATTTTGCTGCTCCAAAAATTTCTCCAAATCAGAAGACCTCAGTAGCATCACTGCAACTGTAGAGACGAACGGTTGCCCGGTAAAGTGTAAATGTGGGGACTAAATGTTAGTCCACTGAGGTGCAACTGTGGGGACTAACGGTTGCCCGCTAAGGTGTAAATGTGAGGAATAAATGTTAGTCCCTTGTGGGGACTAACGGTTAGACCCGGTGCCGTTAGTCCTTAAAGGGACTAATGGTTGTGGCAGCCCCATTAGTCCCCGAAGGGACGAACCACACACCCTTTTAACACCTTTTTGCCTTAGAGTGTACCCACTGCCCGCCTCGCTGCCTTTGCCCCTCCTAAGCCTTCTTCGAGCTTGCCCGCCTGTTCATCGACCGCAATGCCGCTTATAAACTGGAATGACGCCACTGTGGAAGGCCTCCATGGTTTCACGACGGACTTTATACGCCATGAACTTTCGCGCCGTAACGTGGAGACGACTGGCTCGAAGGACGAAATGATTGAACGCTTGCTCCATGACATCGCCCAGAACCGTCGACCATCTGGCATGCCCGACTCGACAGCTGAGCAGTCTGTATTTACGTCAAGTACGCAAGTGCTCAGTGACTTATTACAGCAGTTTTTGACGCTGTCACAACGGCCAACTGTTCCTGTTCAAGTTACTACGTTGCCCGACCTTTCGGCATCGCTGCCAACCTTTAGTGGTGAAGGTAGCATTTCAGCTCACCAGTGGCTGGAAGAACTCAAGCGCACCCAAGGATTGGCCTCATGGACGCCGTCTACACTCCTCGACGTAGCGCTTGGTAAGCTCCGTGGCCAGGCCCGTAGCCAGGGGGGGGGGGGCCTAGGGGCCCGGGCGCGCCCCCGAAATTCGGATGGAGAGGGGTGTTTTACCGAGAAAAAATAATAAAAATAGGTGTTTTTTAAGATTTTCAGCTGGTGCCCCCCCCCCCGAAAAAAATTCCTGGCTACGGGCCTGTCCCTGGCCCTGCTGCAGATTGGAAGAGCGTGGCAGGGAAATCACTTCGACACATGGAAAAACTTCAAGGCTGCCTTCGAGAACCAATTTGGGGACAAAGTTACGCTCCTGCAGTGGCAGCACATAGTCACCAGACGCGTCCAGTCACCCAGTGCGAGCCTCGTTGACTACTCTTTGGCGAAACTGCGTGTAATTTCGAGATGTCCCGTCCAACTGACAGACGCTATCCGTATTGAATATGCCCTACAGAGTGTGCGCGACGCATACTTGGCAACAACTATCGCTGCACAACGACTACCAACTCTGAGCGCGTTTCTTGCCATCGCCACCCAACTCGACCGAACAATGGAGCATTCCTCCGTTTTTCCTAGTCAGCCACTCGCTGCGGCTGGAGCATCAGCGTCACGAGCGCCTCCCTTGCCTGCGCAGCAGGATTGGTTCTGTGAATGATGTAGCTTCTTCACAAGGAAATCCGCCTGCTTCATCAGCACCACGTCGAATTTCACCGTTACCCCTGGACCAGCAATACGATTCTTATCTCGCAATTAGTTCCCGAAATGGCGCACCTGCTTATCGCCCCGGAGAAGATTTAAGCAAGGCCATATGCTACAATTGTCGCGAAGCGGGCCATCTCGCATCGAAGTGTCCTCGTTCCAGGTCTAATGCTCAGCTATACAGCCAGCAAACAAGCTTTCCTTCTATGGCGTGCTCTCGTACTTCAAAACCACTCGAAGGATCCCTTGCGCAGTGTGCTGTAATTCAAGCAGATGTTCTCTTTATAGGAACTGTGGACGCCTTTCCGGACAGTGGTTCAAAACACACCATAGTCTTGCTGGATGTCATTGGATCTGCCAACCTGCTACCATGGACCAAATCTCCCATATCTGTTGTCGGGGGGGGGGGGTACCGTAATGCCAGCTGGTACATTATGTACTCGCATCACTGTGGGGCCTATTTCTGCAGTGCTTGAGGTTCTAGTTCTGGCTAGGAATCCCTTGCCTTTGATCCTTGGAGAGGACTGGTTTGAGGCCATCCACGCTGAGCTCCTTCTCCGGCCACCTCATCCAACAGAAATTCACCACCCCGGCACTGGTATTGTCATGCAATGCCTGCAGAAGGTGCTACCAAGAATGTCTAATGATGTTGTGTTGTCCAGTAGCCCGACGTCTCCTTTCACGCAAGCTGTATCTGCTACAGACTGTTTGCAATTTTCGCCGTTGCCGGACAACAACAAGCCCACATGGTTATCCCTCGAGCAGGTGGAAGAGTTGCCTGAGAAGAAGCCGCATGAACCGAAGGCAGCACCACTTTGCACGAGTGGTGCTACGTTGGCATGTCCACAGCTACATGATACTCACGCAGATCCACGGCTACAACAAGAAGCCATTGCACTTCAACAGGTATTGCGCCAGCGTGTTGACCTCTTCACCACTGATGACAATGACTTCGGGCTTTACAAAGGGACTGAGCAATCCACCGACCTTTTTCCAGATGCATCACCATACGCATGTCAACCATATAAATACAGCAAAAAGATCGCGATTTCATTGACCGCCAATGTCAAGTGCTTCATGCAAAAGGTTCTGTCATCAAGACGACACGGCTGGACCGAGGACATTACCAGACAGCCAGCCAGCTGCTGCCGGCCAATGAATTCAAAACGAAAAAGCAACGGCATGCCAAGGCAAGCATGCACTCAGCTGCACGGGAACGTGTCAGTTCTCTGGACGAGGTCCGACAGCGTCTCAGCCGCAAGATTGAGGCTTGCCGAGGTAAAAGACCTGCAGAAGGTAAGCACAAGGCCAACAAACAAACCATCAAGCCAGCTGCTAAGCCAGGTCCAGAATAAGCGACACAAGCCAAGTCAAGAAAGCCTAGCTGCTGCGAGCAACACGAACGCGGGAAAGGCACCCCAGGGTGCAGCTGCCTTCAACCGCGACAGCCACATCATCTACAGTAAGTTCGAACTGACTGACTTGTCAGCTGGGACAGACGCGCGACACAAGGTTGAAAAGGAGAAAGTTGTCCGTCAATTGGAGGCGAAAGCAGAAAAGATGGACAGCCTTGAGGAATGGGACCCGGACCGTGCAAAAGGGGCTCAGGAAAAGCATAAATGTCATCGGGCTTTGGACAGGGCGGAAGAGATCAAGTTGAAATATGATCCTGCTCTTCTGAAGACATCACTGAAGCGGTGCGAGAAGAGGCGGCAGCAGAGGCTCAAGAAGTGGGATTCACGTACTGAGCACGTCAAGCAACGTCAGATGGAGCGCCAGCAGAAACGTCGTGACTACATCAAGGCACGCAAACAGGCCAAGACAAAGATGAAGCATCTCAAGAAGAAGGGCCACATCGTTCCAGGATTCTGCGAAGATATAGATATTTTGGTGGCTGCAAGACTATGAGACTTAAAAAGATGGGGTGGGGTGTAGTGTCAAAAGCCCATCAAGTATTTTAAAAAAAGGGGGGTCGGATGTGAGACTGCACGTCATCTGGCAGCCTTGTGTTGCATGTTGATCTAGCCGTGGCGAAGTTTCGTATTTGTTCTAGGCGCGCGCGGGCACTATGACTGTACTGACGCCGTACCGTGCTGCTTATTAAAGTCGTTTTGTTATATCATAGCCTTCTCTACGTCGACGAGTCCTCACACTACACTTTACTGAAAATCTTCAAAGTTAGCTAGATGGTTATGAACAGTAAACTACGGATACAGGGTAGAAATGGTGGACTTAGGGAAGCATATTTATTAGTCTTCACAATAATTAATAAAAACAGTTCACGACTAATCAGTGATAAAAAGCGAACATTAGCGGTATAAATTAAGCAATTCTGAATTTCAATAAATAATATAAGGTTAAGCTACCTACATATCTGTACTCAACGCAGCGAAAAAAAAGACAACGAAGTGCTTGAAGCGTGCAGGAAAAAGAAACCGCAAAGGCGTCGCATTTGGCACCAATCATTCGCGTTTTTCCGCGAACGGCACCCATCACGATGGCAAGATTTCGCTCTCTAACATTAAGGAAAAGTTTATCGGACCCAGTATTGACTGCTTCTCCAGAATACAAGCACTTCTTACATCCCTGGTGCAGCAATCTATCCAGGTCAAGAATAATGGAAGTCGCCATAACAAAACTTCGTTGCCGCGTTACCTCCCTTAACTTCTACTTGCATAGAGCAGGTTTAGTATCTTCCCCTATGTGCATCGTCTGTAATGAGGAGGAAACTATTGGCCATTTCTTTTAGATGTCAAGCATCTTATGGCGAAGCTTAATCCGGTGGTGGTGGTGGTGTGCCGCCTGACCACCCTTACTGCGCATGCGCAAACCCTCTCAAAAAAAATAAAAATCAAAAAACCTCCTCTCCCCCTCTCTCTCCTCTAGGCATCCCTCCCCGTGGCAACCACGCCCTCACTGCACATGCGTCTCCCCCTCCTCTCTCCCCTCCTACGCTCCCCCCCCTCTCTCCTCTAGGCATCCCTGCCCGCGGCGTCCACACTCCCACTGCGCATGCGCGTCCCCCCCTCTCTCTCCTCTCCTACGCCCCCCTCTCTCCTCTAGGCACCCCTGCCCGCGGCGTCCGCACTCCCACTGCGCATGCGCGTCCCCCCCTCTCTCGCCTCGCGACGCGGACGCAGGCAGCGTCTGCTAGCGAGTTTCTTGATTGAAAAAACCGACTGCTCGCGCTGCACAACCCTTCACTGGCCACCCCGTATATATGGCACTGGATCTTGACCTGCAACGTGGTGCCGGTGGGAGATTTCTCCTGTGCGTTGTTGAAGAATAAAAATTCGCAGCGTGCGCGTCAACTAAAAGCGGACTGCGGGTCTCTGTGTCCAGTCGGAGTCTTCTGTCTCTCATTGCCCATTGGCAGCGATTGGCATGTCCCAGTAGGAAACACCGCTCCATCGCTGCGTGCTTTGCGCCTCCCCAGTTTTCTCTCCTGCGCAGCGCTGCGATGAGCGCCAGCGTCAACGCTGCCGCCAGTGTAAGCGTTAGCGCCCGCTGCTTCACATCTACACATGGTTCCCTTCAGCGGGAGATGGTGTAATTTTTTATCCTGTCACCGGTACACGACATTGCGGAAAGGAATAGTATTGCTGAAGGAACAGTAGTATCACCTCTTCGCAAGCTGGGCCTGGAAGTATCAGAACCTGTTATTCTATCTTTTGGGGCCACTGCTCTGGGATACAGCCATAGAGATGGTTTTTCCGCCATTGAGGAATTTATCAGCGAAACCAAAAGGGTATGTAGCTAAATTCTTGCTTTGAACTTTTCATTATCAATAACTGCTATTTCAAATCAATCTATTAACTATAGCGTCTGCGTATAATAAACCACAGATATCATTGGATCAGTTCACCCACTCATCGGCCAATCCCCTCCATTCTGTATGAGCCATGTCCAGAGGAAAACAACAACAACAACCGCTGAGTGGTTGGTGGTTCATGGCAAGTAGAAGTTACTTTCACGAGACTACGCTGCAGAATTCCTCAGTTTAATTATTACTTACACAAAGCTGGACTTAGTGTTTCACCATTATGTCAGTTTTGTGGTGAAATAGAGACAATAGAACATTTCTTTTTATTCTGTCGCCGGTATTCTAAACAGAGAAAGAGATACCTCGTCGCTTCCCTTCAAAATTTAGGATTACAAATCAATGCTGCACTAATTTTATCATTTGGTGGAATTACATTGAGATATAGCCACAGGGAGGTCTACTCTGCGGTGTTCGATTACATGTATGAAACAAGAAGATTACCATGCTAGGGTATATTGGCTTATTTTCATTATTAATTACAACCTGTTATTACTTCCGTCACACATCCCATCTAATAGTCTGACGTTTTGCCCTACGCAATTTTCATAGATTAGGTATGTTTTTTTTTCCCTTTTTAGTCTGAAGTTACAGCGCTTATTTTAGCGTATTATGTATTAAACTCTAAGATCCTACCGCCCGGTTTTTGGCCCATCCCCCTTTGTGGGTGAGCGCCATCAGCAAGAGGTCATCATCATCATCATCAGCTGATTCGGTGACGCTACTCACGCTCGAGAGTCATGGGTGAGTACATATTTTGCTTCCCAAGCATTTACTGGAGGCTGCGGTCTGATTACGTGGACACGGAATTAATGTGTGGCATAACAAGCAACATAATAAGGCAATCTCTGTGTCGTCCTTGAGGCGAAGCAGTTTTCCTCGATTCCGCCTCGAAATAACTTTAATGAATGGTGAGCACGAGGTGCGGGCTATGATGTATTCTGTTTAAGCGAATGAGCAAAGGCGACAAGATGGACGGCGTTACGGCAGAAGCTGAAATTCTGACAATGACATGACGTGCTGGCGCACTCGAGAAATACTGAACAAAAGCTAACGCGCTCAGTCATTGTTTGCGTGTGCTCGTGTGTGCGTTGCCAAGGGACTCGCATGAACGGCTTCAGTTTCCTATTCATATCGGAGGCTTGTAGAAGCGCTGGTTGGACAGACCAGTACGAATCCTCACATTGGCGATCCGCGCGCCTTTTTGAGAAGAAGAGTAGGCGGACGTGCACTAAAATAATAGCAATAGTAATAATAATGATGTTCATAGAATTTTTCTATGCACTAATGTTTCGCTGAATTGTCGGAAGTGGGATTAATGATTTGTTAAGCGTCGGATAACGTGGGGGGGAAAACAGGAGCGGCAATTCGCCCACAGCGCGACACTGCAGAAACGTATACCTCACATCGTAAAGAAGACGACGTTTAAATGCGGAGGCAGCGTGAACTGTTCAGCCATAGCGTTTAACCGGCTCATGTATATTGTTTCTTACGCTGTTTTACCCATCCGATGCGCACTTGGCACCTGTCAGTTATTTTCAGCAGTTATTTTCAGGAGTACTGGGCCCCACAGTACCTACACAACGCTAAGGAGTGGAATTTACTGTTTACCCTCTTTCACTTGGAGATGTGTTTTCTGCCGCGTTTGCTTCTCGCGTGGCCTGGGATATGGTTCCTTGCGGGGCAGACTCAAGGTTTTGGTTTCTGCTCATGTGCATGTCTCATCTGAAAAATTCTTACTTGTCTACGATGCCTAATAATTGTACGTATGCAAACTCACGTCTCCAAACATTTAAAATCAAGAACTTTGCTTTAGAAGTGAGTACTCTATTAACTGTTTCTTCTATAAGTGTTTCTGCAGCAGTTTTTAAGCAAGGTGGCAAATATTTTTGCCCCTGGAACTTCGATGGCGAAGCTGTCGTTGAAGCTCACGTGAGCACTCGCATGTTTGCACCGAATAGTAATAAAAAACAGTCATTGTCTTGCCCTACCGCTGGGAGGACTCTGAGGGTTTTCATTCAGAAGCTTTTTCTTGAGAAAATACTTACTTCAAATGGGACGAACTCTATATGTTTGACACGTCATTTTTTACCCTATACAATAGGTACATTTGCCGAGGCTCCAGATGGGCGAAGCAACACCTACTTCGACGTCTCCACAGCTGGTATAAATTTTGTTTTCCATTTTATGGATAATTTTTTTCTGCATGAGTAGAACTATCACTCATTTCAAATGAAATGCCCTGAATTCTAGCAAACAAAAGCGAATCATTCTCGTATTGGTACCAGGTAAACTCTGAAAATTTCATCATCAATTTCATCTGAAAGTTGTCCAAGCCAGTCAGGCTTGAACGTGGAGGTGCGCTGTGACCGCTTGCAATAACAAATGGACGCGCTGGTGGCAGACATGGGTACAAGTGTGCAGGCGGCCCTTGACCGCATAGAACGACAGATGGCTGACCTTCAAATGGGGATTACAGAGCAAGTGAAATCATGTATAGAGCACACTAGAGAACACCAACATGCAAATTCCTGACCTAGCAGTTACAATGCAAGTCTGCCACCCGATAAAATCTCTCGGCCGCAACATTCAAACGTGGGTAACTCTAACGTGAGTAACCGGCGCGCGCATCCCCTACACCCGCCCGCCTGCTTCCTCTTCCTCCGGCCGCGTGACGCACCGGAGCTAGTGGTGTGGCAGTGGAATTGTAGGGGATTCCACCAAACACGAGGTTCCTTGCAGCACTACGTCGCCACGTCCACAAACCGTCCCGATGTCATCCTTTTACAGGAATCCAATTGCACCCCTTCGTTATCCGGTTACTGCACGCTCTCGGGTGTCTCACCTCTTGTAGGAGCCCTAGTTTCAAACAGCGTTAGATGTCGCATGCTAACGACACTTGGTAGCGCTATACCTCATCAAAAAAAACCGGCAGATCCCACGCACTGTGGGAATCGATGTAATGCGAAGCAGCCAGCAAGGAGCGAATCATACTGTACATAATATTCATGTCATGATTTACATGTTAGGACCTGTCATTCATGTTCGTCATACAGTCACATCGCGCAATACCAATTTTGGTGTATATCAAGCTAGCGAACTGGACGCAAGCGCACCATGAGCGCGGCATGTAAATGGCATTGTAGACGACATGCATGCCAAGATTTTCATGTTACCACCTGCTACTTATGTTCGCTATACAGTAACGTCCCGCAATACCAATTTTGGTGCATATCAAGCTAGCGAAACGGTGGTGAGCGCGCCATGAAGCGTGGCATGCAAGTCATGTCGCACATGGCATGTCATGATTTCCCTATTACCACTTCTCATTTATGCTCGTCATACAGTCACGTCACACAATACCAAATTTGCTGGATATCAAGCTAGCGAAACGGCCCCGAGAATGTCATGAGCGTTGCATGCAAGTCATGTTGCACATGACATGTCATGATTTCCATATTACCACTTGTTATTTATGCTCGTCATACAGTTGCGTCACTCAATACCAAATTTGGTGTATATCAAGCTAGTGAAACGGCCACGAGAGTTTCATGAGCGTGGCATGCAAGTCATGTTGCACATGACTTTTCATGATTTCCATATTACTTCTCATTTATGCTCGTCATACAATCACGTCGCTCAATACAAAATTTGGTGTATATCAAGCTAGCGAAACGACCACGAGAGTGTCATGAGCGTAGCATGCAAGTCATGTTGCACTTGACTTGTCATGATTTCCATATTCATCATCATCATCATCAGCCTGTCTACGCCCACTGCAGGACAAAGGCCTCTCCCATGTTTCGCCAATCAACCCGGTCCTTTGCTTTCTGCTGCCACGTTATACCTGCAAACTTCTTAATCTCATCTACCCACCTAATTTTCTGTCTCCCCCCTCACGCGTTTGCCATCTCTTGGAATCCAGTCAGTTACCCTTAATGACCAGCGGTTATCCTGCCGACGTGCTACGTGCCCGGCCCATATCCATTTCTTCTTCTTGATTTCAATTATCATATCCTTAACCCCCCGTTTGTTCCCTGACCCACTCTGCTCTCTTCCTGTCTCTTAAGGTTACACCTATCATTTTCCTTTCCATCGCTCGCTGCGTCGTCTTCAGTTTAAGTTGAACCCTCTTTGTAAGTCTCCAGGTTTCCATATTGCCACTTGGCATTTATGTTCGTCATACAGTCAAGTCACGCAAAACCAAATTTGGTGTATATCCAGCAAGCAAAACGGCCGTCAGCGCGCCATGAGCGTGGCATGTAAATCATGTTGTACATGTACATGACACGCAGATCATGATTTTTACAGCGAAAGCTGTATATGGCTAGGAGAAACGAAAAACCGCTCGGCATCTGTGTCACGAGCGGTCTCCATTGGCTGTGCTATCAGTTACGTCGTTCTGAGCGTCGTACCCAAGCTCGCGCGTCATTGGCACGCGAGCTTGGGTACGACGCTGCAAGGTCAAACGCTTGCAGCCACGGCGCGCCCTCTGGCGCGCCGAAGCTGGCGTTGCGGGCAGAACCGCGACGACGTGATTGCGGG
>JALIZH010027519.1:0-38964 GCA_030522465.1 Rhipicephalus appendiculatus
GACGGCGGTCAAGGTAGAAGATTCACGCAACCCGCCAGTACCTCGTCTGTCGTCCGTTTTCCCGTGCACAGTTTCTTAAAGACGATAGTCTTTCTTGGGATACCTAAACGGAGAAATATTGTTCTGTCTGTCTGTCTGTTTCTCTGTTTGTCGGCACGTCGCACGATTCAGCTAGCTGGCCAAAGTTTAACCCCCCTGCCTTACGACCTCCAATCTTGACCGAGGGGCATGTGTTTATACGGGTGAGCGTGGGCAATTAAAAATCAAATATTACGCATACCTGAGGCACAACATCAATACCTTAGTACTATTCACAGTGTTCCTTTAAAACAAAATCTATAGATACGTAATTATAAAGATCCTAGTGTTTATTACGCGGCGCTGAAAATGCGCCGCTGTGTACAAAACAAGTCTCCGCCCAGTGATTTAACTTCGAAGCTGTGGTGCTGCCACCTGGCAGCAGCATAGTTCAACACAAGCCGATGTTCCCCGGTAGCGCTGTAGATGGCGTCCTCTTCTGTTTTATCAATGCCAGCCAGATGCGGCTGATTCATCGTAGAAGAGCGCTGTCTCAGGCAAGGCAAAACATATATGGCCGCTTGATGAAATACGACCCACTCTACAAGACATGATCAGAGAACGCAGAGAAAAGACCGACGACCAAATTTCAGCGGAGAAACGCCGGCGTCCATCTAAGCGTGCCCGGAAAACGTCCGAAAAACGAGCCCAGCGGCTAGCCCAGCTATTAAATTGTGGTACTCATGCCGCTCATGCAGTGCAGTCGGCCCAAGACTATCGTCTTTCGACGACATTTGCAGCGAAGCAAGCAGATACGCGGCCAATTTTTTTTAAACAAAAGCTTCTACCAAATGGCCCCCCCACCTATATTTTTCGGCAGTGCTCTAAACTTGCCGTCTGGCATGCAGGTGAACGCTGTGGCCATTGGACGCTTCTTGGTTTATGCCGAAAATTAATCGGGTAATTAGTTCTGCTGGAAGTTGAGGAACTAATATTATTCGATCAGCTGCCCTACTACCACTCATCCACCACATGTGCTAAAATTTAGAATGGACGCTCCGTTGATGTGAGACTTTGTGGCAGTCCTTCTGTAAATTTTACATTTGACAGTTGGTTGAAAATGCTGTTAGGCTTCTGAAGAACTTTTTATTGACGAAATATATGATCTGATGACAATTACGAACTGTCATATTGGCGTTCGTAGAACATGCAAGTATCATCTACTTTTTGCCAGAGTCGCATCGAATCAATTCTAAACTACGATCACGCAGATTAAAATGCGTCTGTAAACTATCGAAGTATTCTCTCTTTAGCAATCTCCGATGAACTCAGACTACGCCAAGAGTACTCTTTACTTGAATCGTCTATTTACCCTTTATGAGATCCAACTCTCCCCAGTATACACTTCAATCACCGCTGCACATATATTCGCATCCCCTTACGAGATATCAGTCTGCACTTGATTCACACCACATGTGCACGAGCCATCCCCAGCAACTGCACGCGGGAGCTCGGTATACACACTCGCATGCATTACCTTATGATTTGTGAAGTAGTATCACACTACATCTTTTTTACAAATTCCCGGTTGTGGAATTCCAAATAGATACATCCGCCGCTATTAGTAGATGCCGTCCACCATCATATTCAACATATCAGCAAGAAGTTCAACAGCACATCAGCAGAAGCTCCAATCAGGGACTCACCTTTACGTTCTTAGGAAGTTGTAAACATCCTCCGCATTTAAATATTTTTTTACTCATCACTGACGACGCAAAGAAGAATCTGATGCGCAGCTGGCACGCTCACGTGCATTTTTTGAACTTTAGGGAACCGCTAATCTACCACTGATGGGTCAGTGATGTCAAAAAAACTTTTTATCACATTTAACATACATTCTACGGTGCCATAACAATACATCTCACAAGGTACACATCGGACCTAGCAGGGTATGTGTTACACAGACCTTTCTGAAAGCAAATGCTAAGCTCAACAATGAAATGCTCAAAATAAATCAGTACGTCAGCAGAGCTAGTAGATTTTGTAAAATTAAAGTCACAGGCTGTAACGCACACGGTAAATGCTGCTGCTCACTCACTGATGTCACAAAATTTCTGACTCATATTCAATATTCATCTGTTCTCGAATGGATGAGTGTCACAGGCAATACATCTGACCTAACTAGAAATGTGTTATGCAGCCCTTACTGAAAACAAAAGCTAAGGACCTATTTTAGTGACCTTTAGACTGAAAACATCTGTTTTCATATGTCAACCGTCTTTACTTTTAATATGCAGCAGCTGCACTGATGTGGTTGACACACTGCCGCCTACCACAAGATGTGATGCCTTCGAGCCAATCACAGCATCACATCTACAAACCACAGCCATGCGGAGGCTGCTGCACATCCTTTCAATGAACCAAAGTTGATTGTTTTTATAAGCTGCTTACAGCAGCTTTTTATCCCCTACCTGCATTATCTGCCAAATGCCTTGACCGAAGCAGCTGGCAGTGGACGGCTCAATGATCACAAGTCGGAGCACCTACACAACTGCAAGAGCACGGCAATGCAGAGAACTCATGCGTCTCATTGGAGAAAAACCGACAGGCAACACCTTAATGGTAGCAGGTTTGCTATTTTCCGGTTGTCCAAAGGCCTCAGCGCTGCCATGATTGCAGTCTACCAATGTGCCGGCCGTCGTTTACCAGCGCTGTCTCTATCAGAAGCTGTACCTGCTGTCAGCAATACGTAAGGCATGGTTCCGTTCTGCCCTACGAGTACAGACATGCAAATACTAAGGTCGGGAAACAAAAATGCTACTGAAAAAATGCTACATCCCTGCAACAAAGCACGTTGCAAAGTGTGTGCGCACATGACGACATCTAAAACAGTTTCAAGTCGCTCATCCGATTTTTCATTAACCCTCTATTGCATGGCGTCCCATATTTGGCACATACCGATTAACATTTTTTATAGCAGGCGCAAGAGGACCAGTGGAGAATGTGACACAGTTAGAGTAATCCTTAGAGTTACGTGCACTAAATATAAAAAAAGCGCTGCCATCCCTAGAGCAGTATGAAATCTATACATGAAATAGATTTCACGGTGCGCGTGCAAGCTCGGATCATGAACAGGAGTGACTGCTATATTTTTCTTGCAACCACTTTCTCGTTGCAGAAGCAAGAAAAAAATTATTTTGGCATAACTCGTGGCTTTGAAAATTCATGCTCATAAAGGCTCTTCTCAATTCCGTTTTCCACTACGGTATATAGTCGGAAATTGGTATGTGCCATATTTGGCACAGTATGCATGTGAGTGATGAAATGTGCAATATGATGCCATTTATGTTTTGTTGCACAGTGCAAATACAAACAAAAAGAAATCCTCTGAGATCATGCAGCACATCTCGTTTTTGCCAGATTTCAGTTGTGGCGGTAGGTTTTGAGATGCTTCACGAAAATATGGAGTGTCTGCAGCAGTACCTGGCAATTTTTTGTTACATTATTGGCGTGGGTGCACGAAAAAAATTATGAGAAGTCTAACTAGTGCACGGCGATACTTAGCTTTTACGATTTGTCGACAACTGACGATCACAACCACAAGTCAGCGGTTGGAAATTCGGGCAGGAAAGTACAGCGAGGCGGCACCATGCAAAGAGCCAAATGCGTAAGCGGCCATCTTGCACGTAGATGTCGGCAGTCAGATGCACTAACCAAAATGTTCAATTATGCCTGAACACATGAAGCAATTGCTTTGCTTTATTCCACAAATCAAGCTAAAAAGACCGCAATCAGTGAGATTTTGTTTTTAAGCCATGGCAGCAAGATTGCTCGCCCACGTGCATAGTGTGCCATATTTGGAACATACCTCCATCTTCATGAATACAGTTGCAATAAGTCTGAAAATTTTTGTGCATGTTATTCTTCATGTAGTTAATGATAAAAAATGATCAAATAATTTTTCAATTGATTTTTTCATAATTCATGCAATAGAGGGTTAACAATCAATGGTGACTACACATGTGATAGCACCAATGTCGTCTATCTTCTCGAGTGTTCGACACGCAAAGCCCAATACATAGGTCAAACGGAGACAAGTTTCAGAATTCGTTTTAATAATCATCGTGCACATGCCGTAAGCCTCCCAAATATGCCTTTGTCCAAGCATGTCAGTATGCCAGGCCATGGTTTCGAAAAAGTCAGGGCCACCATTATCCAGTCCGGTTTCAAAGGGAATCATAATAGGGAAGTGAGGGAATCCTTCTTGATCCATAAATTTAATACCATTCGTTCAGGTATCAATGAAAATGTAGGAAAGAGGTCACCTGTCTCGCACTAAAGTAACACGCCTTTTCAGTTAGTAATCCATTTGTACGTGCTGGGTTTTCTCTTCTCTTTTTTTTTATACCTTTACTTCAGAGCTATTTTTTTCATGTCCTGTTGTCCATACTGTGCACGTGTTGACACGCGAGGAACATTCAAACTAGCACATTCTTGTACCTATCGCATGTCAGTCATGCTAGCTCAGTGTTTCGCGACAGATTATCAAGTGCTTTTTATTTCGGGTGTACTATCTGCTCTAGTGATAGTTCGACACGTGAGCCCATAAAAGCGGCTACACTGTAACAGACTTGCTTACTCTGACGAAGGCCGTGCCGCGGCCGAAACGTTAGTAAAAGTATTTCCCTTTTCAATGTGTGCGACCTCCAAGTTCTTTCTATATATATATATATATATATATATATATATATATTGCAGAGAACAACTTCTAGGACGCCGGTAAATAATATGAATAAAAGGAATCAGACACACGTCAAAAAACAGTCATTTCTTTACGTTTCGGCCGTGGGACCGGCGTTCATCAGAATAACAGAAGTGACAGTGGTGCTGCAGCATATAAGCGCATACGTTTCGGTTCCAATGATCACGTGAGCACAAACATCATAAAAGCAAGCACAAGAAGAAAAAACGAAATTGTCATTCATACTGGTACCAATGACCTGGCGTTCCGCACTGCTCACGCCGCCTTCCAGAGCCTTCACACACTGCTAAAAGCCATCCCAAAAGTACATCCCGAAATCAAGAGGATATAAGTCAGCTTTGTCTTGCCGAGATCTACTGACCGACGTCGTTTCTGCGACAATCCATCCTTCGTTGAGAAGTTCAACCTAAAGGCTCACCAGTTCAACATGCCCCTACAAGACTATTGCCGTCATTCTGGGCTCGTTTATTTCCTGGACCACGGCTTCTACGAGCTGCCCCCTACACGCGCCTTGGCTGCTGATGGCCTACACTTCAGTTTCGAGGGAGTGGCTATTATAGCTAGTCACCTGCGTCAACTTTTCGTGACGACGTTCAGCGATGCTCCCTCGTCTTGGCGTACTTGCGCACCCGCTACTTACCGCGCTCTAGCTGAGAAAAACTGTGACAACAAATGAAGCCCCCGCCGGCCACCTCTCTTCGACACTTGACCTGACCAGCTGGCCTCCATTGAACTGTTCTACTGTGAACCGTCTTTCGGGTTCCGGGAACCCTACCCGCACCATTCAAGCAAACAAGGACTCATCGAGCTTACGTACAACTAGTGGTCGCCCGACACGCTTCTTTAGACTGAAAACATCTGTTTTCATATGTCAACCGTCTTTACTTTTAATATGCAGCAGCTGCACTGATGTGGTTGACACACTGCCGCCTACCACAAGATGTGATGCCTTCGAGCCAATCACAGCATCACATCTACAAACCACAGCCATGCGGAGCCTGCTGCACATCCTTTCAATGAACCAAAGTTGATTGTTTTTATAAGCTGCTTACAGCAGCTTTTATCCCCTACCTGCATTATCTGCCAAATGCCTTGACCGAAGCAGCTGGCAGTGGACGGCTCAATGATCACAAGTCGGAGCACCTACAGTAACTGCAAGAGCACGGCAATGCAGAGAACTCATGCGTCTCATTGGAGAAAAACCGACAGGCAACACCTTAATGGTAGCAGGTTTGCTATTTTCCGGTTGTCCAAAGGCCTCAGCGCTGCCATGATTGCAGTCTACTAATGTGCCGGCCGTCGTTTACCAGCGCTGTCTCTATCAGAAGCTGTACCTGCTGTCAGCAATACGTAAGGCATGGTTCCGTTCTGCCCTACGAGTACAGACATGCAAATACTAAGGTCGGGAAACAAAAATGCTACTGAAATGTTTGCCTTGTTGTGCATTCACAGTAAGACAACATTGCAAAGTAAGGTAATAGATCATTGGGCAGGAAATAGAGCATACCCATAAAGCTTTGCGCTCCGGCGTCGCCACGGCTCCCACGCTGCACCAGAAGCATAGAAAAGTCATCACATGAAGATTAAAAACCAGCAGCTAGCACTTCAAACGTTTCAATATGGGGATGCTTTCATTAATGTGGTCAGAAAAACATGGCGGATCGTGCTTAAGGGGTTGTCAGCAAACGTCACTGTACAATATAAAGATCGCCTATTAAATGTCGACACAAAAATCTCTACAATTTAAAAACACTGCAATGAGCAATACAGCAAAAACAACGTCGTATTCCCATACAGGGATAAAGCAGGGTAAATTAAGCATGAAATCCAACAAGTCAAGGGAAGTAAATGCAACGCAAATGTTTCAGACTTTGTGGGAACCACACATACCGGCTATCTACAGAGCACAGTGGCGGTGTTGCAGAGTAGCGGTGCGCGTGGCCCGCATGCGCGCGTTAAACGGGGCAGCCTATGCGCTGCCCAGAGGAGAGGTGCCTTGGCTCCCAAGGACACACGCAGCCACCCGCACTGGCCGATTGCTGCTACCCGGAACCATGGCCTTCGCCTTGCTGCACCATGTCCCTGGGCCGACCCTACCGTATGTATCGTAGTTTAAAATAAATGGTTATTGTTTATTGTGATTTGAAGCCTCCATCGTCCTTGCTATAACTATGGATGGGACGCAGCCAGCCCAATGCCTACAACTTGTAAAATAATATGAAATCATTGTATTGACAGAATTCAATGAATCAACTTTATTGCTAAACGTCAATATTACACCATCATTCAGCATACGCGGGTGTGCTAGTATAGAATTTATCTAAGCAGCCGCAATATTTGGTGTACACAAGAGCACGTTCTAAAACGGTGCCTGCTCTTTTATTCATATTCTCTCTTCTTGTTTCAAAACTTGCCGTAGTATAGAGTGTACAGTTTCATATACTGCGTTTCTAGTCAAGTTGGCCTCTATATTATTACGCAACAGTTAATTTAAAGCGCAGGCGAAAATCAACCAACAATTATTCAGCACACTGCAATTGTGCTGACCTACATGGAACTATTATTATCAGGTTATGTCCACCAGCTGCTACGTGATGTGATCAAGATGTGCGGATCTTTCTCACACAAAGGGAGTCAGCAGCTGAGCACCCAACAGCCACAGCGATGCATGAATGATAACTCGTGACAAGCCTGGCAAAGAAAGATTGGTAGCACACCTCAAATCAGGGTTTCAACATGGTGATTTTAGCGCTAAAAAAGACAAACACATGTGAGAGACAGGGCAGGCGCCATGTCACCATGTTATGTAAAATCACCACGTTATGTAATGACCAACTCGCCCAACAACAAGTTCTTAGGTTTTCCACGCCGACAGTTTACAGCTTACATAAAACGCCCCATGGGTTTATTTAAGAAATCTGGTCAAACGTTTCGATGTAAAAGTAGTTTTTTACGACTCCAGTTAAATTTAATAATGTATGTCGTAAAATAGACAAAGATAGCAGCGAAAGCCAAGTGCCTAGAAAATAATAGGTATCGTGTTAAACACAGGTCTCCTTTTGTCTAATTTGCGACATGGGTCGTGTACCTGATACCGCTGTCATGAGGCCGTGTATACGTGGGCAAAACTAGCCGATGCTTAAATATTCGATTACAGGAGTACAAAACAGCGGTGGCGTCAAAGGAAAGTATCCACTTGGAGCAGCACTTCACCACGTGCGACTGCTCACCCCTTTTCTTTGACGAAACCATTCCATCAAGCCACACGGCTAAAACCATCCGCGAATTAACCGAGGCTTTCCATATTAAGAGATTCGGGTAACGATGTGTCAGCCCCCCGTCTATTGCTCTATCAGATAAGGCGTACTTCTATTTGATTAACACGTCGCACTGAACTTCTTGGTTCTCATCACCCCTTCCCCGCGTTTTTTTTATTCCCGCCTCTTTTTCTTTAGACACATGCGCCTTCATCATTGTTTATCTATTCTGGAAAATTATTCTATTTTTAAGCGAGAGAAACCTTACCATGTGTTTAATGTGTAAGCAATGTATGTGTTGCCTTTTCACTAAAGTTTCAGCTGCGAGTGCGCGCCTGTGTCATTGTTCTCTTCTTTAGTCCGTGTTGTGTACTGGGCTCCACTTGCGTTCAAAATGAATCGTTACGAACTAGCCCAAATGACTGTTTTGTTTCAAAGCAGCGAGCCAATGCAGAAGATGCGCCTCTATAGGGAAATGAACACAAAGTGTCATCAACCTCTTATATCCTGTGGGTGCAGCAGAAAATGGTTAACGGGATCTCAAAATCAACATTTGGAGTAGCATGTTGCAACCCCTGCATCACATAGTTCAGATCGGGTCGCGTGTTCTCGCGCCGAGTTCTTTGTTGCGAATTCTGAACGCCGTACTCGATAATTTGATCCCCTGAATAAAATATGCTCTGCAGATTTATTCTTGATTCTCTTATGTTTTCCTTTTCTTCCGCGGACGGTGGATTTATAGAATGAAGTTGATGGGTCTCTGCGCCGACTAGGTACTGAGCAATTCGAAAATAATTACGTAACCATATATTTTCTTGAATGTATCTGTTCATGGTGTTGAACATCTATACGCACTCCTGCTATGGCTGTGAAACTGGGACAGCAGTATCTGTAAAAAATTATCTGCAACCGGCATGTGAGCCACGAAGGGCCTTTCACTGCTTGCTTGCATGAGCCCCTTGAACATTGGAAGCTGATGGAACGCGGTAACTTGAATAACGGAAGAATCTTTGAAGTGTTGTTTTTATAAAATTGGTACATCTGTAGGTCTGCATTTCCACGGTCCAATACTTATGCATACTTCGCACGTATCATTTTTTTTTGTCAGCACTCGACGCAAGAAAAGCGTGTATTACAAATGAGGTCTCCTCTTTAAATAATTTTATGCGGTCATTGTCTCTTTCCCCTCATTTTACACCTTTAGTCATTTCTTTGAAATGCACCTGTGAAGTTTTCTTGGGAATTTTTGTACATATTGCAAAATTTAAAAAATGCTTCTGAGAGGGGATAACAAAAGCAAAATTCACATTCAATTTACACACTGAAGGAGCGCATGCATGAATCAGTTTGCATCAAGAGACGCCATGAGAATTTCGCCCAGAAAAAGATTACGCCTTTAAGAGTTTAAATTTCTTATCCACGTCATAACAGGTCGCTGTGATTGAGACAAACTTGCGTGACACAGCGTTAACCTGACCTCACTGAACTTGACTTTCATACAGGCTAATATTCAGACGAGATAGGCTGTTGGCATTTGAAGGCGTCACATTCTAAAATATTAAAGCTCTCTCTTCTGGCAGGCTCGCTGGCATTCCGCGAGATGCGTGCCATCCTGTAGTTTTCACGCCTGCTGAACGACCTGCGCCATCTGTCCCCGGATGTCAAAACTTCCTCACTGGACGCATTTAATAGCCTGCTCATCCGCGTAGCGCCAAATTCAACTGCTATTTCGCCGTGTGGCATCAAACAGGAGGGTGATTTCAGTTGAATGTTTGCGCAATGCATTTGCGGACGTTCCATTGCATTCCAAGAAAAGACTAGCCATTCTTCATTTTAACGACAATGCATCGAGAAAGCAACAGCTAAAGAATGTTAGAAGTGCATGATGAGCAAATAAATAAGGGAGCACTTCAACGCTTGCCAAGTCAAGAGAGGACCCACAAATCATCTTAAGCATCTGTATCACAAACTTCACTTGATGTTTCCACTGCAAAAGAGTAAAAAAAACAAGGAGAAGCAGCCGCAATAATTCTATGCGCACAAGAGCACGTTCTAAAACGGTGCCTCCTCTTTTATTCACATTCTTTCTTGTTTAAAAGCTTGACATAATATAGATTGTACAGTTTCATATTCTGCCTTTGTTGCCAAGTTCGCCTGTATATTAAGCAACAGTTAATTTAAAGCTCAGGCGAAAATCGATCAAACAATTATTCGGCGCACCGCAATTGTCAAGAACTACATAGAACTTGTTTTATAAGCTTATGTCCACTAACTGCTACTTGATGTAATCAAGATGTGCGGAGCTTTTTCACACAGAGAGAACCAGGAGCTGAGCATGCAACAGCCACAGCGGTGCGTTCTCGTTCTTTCCTGACACTGACGGTTTTAAATGCAACATGACTTTTCCATGTTAGAATTTAAATTTAATTATTTATCGCTTTATTTTATCACCAAACGTGACTGTGTCTTCATAGGCGTGCGCACGGGGGGGGGGGGTGGCAGAAGGGGCGGCCGCCCCCCCCTAGACCCCTAAGAGTGTGGGGGCGCAAAGTGAGCCCCATCCGTTGACATAATAGGGAGGAGGGGGGCGCTGCGACTCTGGGGGGGGGGGGGGGGCGCAAAGGCAACCCCATACATGGACATATTAGGGAGGGGGGGGCGCCGTGACGAAACCTCGCTCCTCCTGAAGGAGAACCCTGCGCACGCCCATGTGCGTCTTTATTCTTACCACGCGTAGTAAGGCCAACTGCTGTCATGAAATCAACAACTAAAAATACAGTGACCGAAGCCATAGCAGTAAGGCAAACTTCGTTCTCGTCATGGTTGATTTGTGTGTCGTAGTCTCTTGATCGTGACAATATGCCATGAACGGTGTCTTTTTTTTTTTTTGGGGGGGGGGGGGGGGGGGGAGTGCTTATTTACCATGGGTTAAGGGTGTACTTCTTCTCGGGCAATTTTTGTTTCTTCTGCACCGTAGTTAGTGTCATTAACTACTTTCATTTACGACATTGCAGTGCCTTGCACACACAGTAGCTGTGCTGCATCTCAATAAATAACCTGCATTCAGCAAACTTTGGCAAACCTGTATTCAACAAACACCGGCAGAGCTCATCTTTCTGGAATCAGAATGAAGAAGGCGTTCTCTGGGAAATTATGACACCTTACGTTTTTCAGACGCTTATGCAAGCATTATTTAGACAGGACTCATCTTCAGGTGTTGTCTTCATAACTTCGAAACAACGGAGCAAATCAGAAAACACTTATCTTACTTTCTATAATGAAACTAATCGCTACAGCATATCGATAGTAACAATGTCAGAAATCGCCGGGATGAGTTCATGGACCCTAACTATCGTGACTGCGGCTGAAAACTTGACTTCGGACGTAGGAGTGTTTTTACTAGACTAAAGAACGAATTCACTCGCACAGTCGCTGAGGCTGCGCTAATGTCAAGAGAGAATATATGTTGTAGTCGCAAGAAATTATGATATTTAGAGAGTACGTACGAGAGAGCGTTTTATTCCAATTAATGTTTAAAAGGCTAGTACAGGAGTGCTATGCAGGATGGCCCGAGTTTGGCGAAACTCGGAATCTTTCCGAGCACTATCGACACCACCTATTGAACGAGCTAACAGTAAGAAACGGTAGAATTCATATCTCAGCGCGCGCTGCTTTCCATTGGTTACGATGAAACACGGCGTCACGTCAAGGGCGGTCGACAAAGTTGGGTGGTATCTTCAAACCACAGGCGTCTTCTTTGATTTGTCTGTCGTTCCACTGATTACAGAAGTGCACCCATGCAAGAAAAGTGCCAGAAACCTTTACTAACCATATTTTTTAGAGGTAGGGGTCGTTTAAGTTCATTTTCAAGCGTATAATGTCTACACTAAGTATCCTCGGGAATAACCTGCACCGTGGCCACTGAGATTAGTTCCGGCTGAGCGCCCTACAACACCACGGCCACAGCTAATCGCCGAGGCCACGTGTATAATCATCATGGTCTGCCTGTACCTATGTTCTAGCGAATAGATGGACCGCCGCGCTCCGTCGTCGTTCACTTCTTCGCGTGAGTGAGAGGAGCGAGCCCACGCGCCCGGCTGCTTAGCTAATTGGCTGGGCGGTGTACCTATAGCTAAATTTGTCAAAACATAGTCTGACCACGCTAATTAAGCCATGTTATGCTATTACCGAGCTAATGAAGCTATACCTTAATAGGATCATGCTAGCGAAGCCGTGTGCGAAGACTAGCGAAGACTGAGCTAATTAATACCACAGTAACCGAAACGACGCTAATTAGGAGCTCGGTAATAAAAACTAAGACCCCACTCACGAAGATCACACATTCAGTGATTGCGCATGCGCATCGTGCCCTCCTCTGAAATCTGTACGAACGCCTTGCACCGCGAAATACAAGTTTTTAGCATGCCTACTTGCTCAGTGAAGGCACGCTAACTTACAACGAGCTCAGTGTCCACGTGCAAGCAGCCCTCATGGACTAAAAAAAAGGGCACGTGGTTAGCCAAACGGAGTAAGCGCCAGTTAAGTGAATGCTTATTCTTGTTCCTTCTCGAAATGCTAGAGAAGTATAAACTTCCTTCACAATTCCTATGCGCGATTTTGAGAGCACCGAACACGTACCGCAAGAGGATGAGCGAGTCTATCTAGGGATGACCTATTGTTCGGAACACATTGTCGTTCCCGAGGCTTATCGAAAACAAAACAAAAGAAAAAGCTCGCAGGGTACCTAGCGCATTCTCATAAGATTACTTACAGGCGAAAGCCGTGCTCGTTATTTTTTTTTTTTTCACTCGATGTACGATGAAACCTTCCTGCACCTGACGAGGTTTTGCAATGCCTCTAGCATCGGAGCCATTGCAAGCTTTCTGCATCGCACCTGGTTCTTAAATGCCTCCGCGATCGGCCCGCTGATCAAGCAGCTATGTGATGTGATGACGTCATCATGTGACTTCATGTTATGTCAAAATGACGTCAAATTGTGATGTCATCACGTGATCACGATTTGCCCACGCCACTGACGCGGGACGCCGACGGTCAGTTTTGAAGTTTGGTTAGGTATCTATGGCTTTTGCCTAATATGTGGCTATAGAAAATGACGCGAGGGCGAGGGAGTAAAACACAGCAAAAGTACGCTCAAAGGAGTCGCTATATTGGCCGCGTGTCCTTTACTCACTTCCTAAGTTTAATTGTAATCGTTGTTGTGGGGAAGGGTAGCTACGATATTTGACGTATAACGGACTCGAGTCATCTGAACATAACTTAAAGGCCAACTCCGGCGATTTTCCGAGGTCTATGGATCTCAATGAAATTCGCTGGGTACGTTCATTTGCACATTTCCGTCATTTATGCCAAATTTCAAGCTTGAGAGATGCGCTGATTGTTTACAAATGAATTTTAAAGATTGTCTGCAAACGCCCACCCGGCTTCCCACAATTATTGGCAACATTGCGTGTGTGACGTGTTGGTTTGCCGGTCGACGGAAGTGACGCACCGATGGGTTCGCTAACTTGGGCCGCTACAGCTTATATTGTGCTGGCCACAAGACGACGGTGTTTGGCCGGCGCTTCGCTGGTTTGGCGAGCGATTTTCTGTTCTCTGTGGAGGAGCGTGTGATATTCCGCGCCGGCGGGACGAGCATGCCTTGCACGACTTCCGGTTCGTAACAAACTACTACGTCATCTGTAGACAGTACACTCGGTTGGGTTTCGGTTTCGGTAATGCGCCTTTTTGTTTATTAAAAATTATTTTCGAATTAGCTGAGCATTTCAGCTATCGGGCGCGTGACAAGAGTGTCTCAGGAACATAAAAGCACCATTACCCTGACAAGGTAAAAAAAATCGCCGGAGTTGGCCTTTAAATACATAATATAGCGGAACAAAACAAGGACAGAGAAGGATGCACACAGGACGACCGCTAGAACGCCAGGACGACCGCAGGACGACCGTGTGTGCATCCTTCTCTGTCCTTGTTTTGTTCCGCTGTATTATGTATTTAAGTAAAAACCAACTCGCCCAAATTTCTGCGTGAACATAACTTCGCGAAGGCATTTGCTAGCTGCCAAAAAGATCACTTTTCGTGTCGCCATTGGTAGCTGCTATGGCGCGCCTGTCGCGGCTGCAGCCTGTTGCTAAATGGTGGTACATGCAATGGTGGTGGAGTAAGAGCGCTCGGCAGAGAAACATGTAAAGCCGACACACAGAATTGGACACATCGTTAATCCTGGATTTGCGAAAATTTTGTGCCTTACATGCGTCTCGTCGAGGACTCTTTAAGAGCTCTCACAAGATGATCACAAGGGCCGCGATATTATGTTGTTTGACCGCTGACCCAATGTTCGCGGGGTCGAATTTCGGCTGTGGCGGCCGCAAATGCTAGGGCCCTTGTGCTTAGATTTAGGTGCACGTTAAAGAATCCCAGGTGGTCACGATTTCCGGAGCCGTCCAGTATGGCGTCCGTCATTACTATATCGTGGTATCGCGGCGTAAAATACCAACAGATATTATTATGCACGTGCTGGCGAATGCTAGGAAAAAGACCCAATGCCCGTGACGCCCGAAAAGAGGTTCTAAGAAAGGCCGCAGTTTACAAAGAAACTCAACGCTTACGCATTCTTTAAACAACTCCCACGGGAGATATTGCGCCCGCCAGCCACGTTGGTCACCCACCCTCTCAGAGTGGACTGTTCCAGAGTTTAGAGTGTCGCGGAGCATTTTAGGTACATTGTTCAGACGACAGTCAAGGAAGAAGATTCACGAAAGACGCCAGAATCTAGTCTATTTTTTAACAAACGTTTATACCAACTGGCCCACCAAGGCATATTTTTCGGTAGCGCTCCAAATTTGCCGTCTGGCATGCAGGTGAACGCTCGGGCAATTTGACGCTTGTTGGTTTACGCAGAAAATTGGTCGGGTAATTAGCACTGCTAGAAGTTCCGATGCTGAAATATTATTTGATCAGCCGCCCTACTACCACGCATTCACCGCTTGTGCTGAACTTTATGATCAACGCTCTGCTGATGTGTTTATGTTCAACTTAGTGCTGATGTGTTGCCAGTGTGGTGGTATTTCTGTAGATTTTATAGTGTAAAAAATTGGTTGACATTTCTGTTAGGCTTCTGAAGAACTTTTTATTAACGAAACATATGATCTCATAACAATTACGAATGTTCAAATTGGCGTTCGTAGAACATGTAAGTCTGGTTTACATTACCTTCTGGCAGAGTAGCATCGAACCGATGCTATACTACGATCACGCATACTAAAGTGCGTTTGTGAACTCTCGAAGCACTCTTTAATAAGCTCCGATGAACTCAGATCACGCGAAGAGTACGCTTTACTTCTATCTTCTATTCACCCTCTATGAGATCCAACTCTCGAATTATACACTTGTCACCACAGCACATATATTCGCATCCCCCCTTCCAACGACTGATAATTATCAGTCTCTTACGTGATACACAGAACATCAATATATCGCCTATACACATTCCGGTTGTGACATTCCAAATGAATACAAGTACCGCTATTAGTAGTTGCCGTTCATCGTGATATTCAACATATCAGCAAGAAGTTCAACAGCACATCAACAGAAGGTCCAATCAGGGACTCGCCTTTACAATCGTAGACTGCTATAAGCATCCCCCGTACTTCCATTTATTTATTTTTTTTTACTGACACGGACGCCGCAAGGACGAAGCTGACGCGCAGCTGCGCCGCTCACGTGCATTTTGTTTAACTTCTTTAGGGAACTGCTTATCAACTCCGCTGCTGAGTCAGCGATGTCACAACATTTCTGACTCGTATTCAATATTCATTTGTTGCCATATGGATGCTTGTCACAGGCTATACATCTGTCCTAACAAGGAGTGTGTTACACAGGCCTTACTGAAAACAAAAGCTAAGCACCTATTTAAGTGACCTTTAGTTTGAAAACATTTCATATGTCAACTAGCATTACTTCTAATATGCAGCAACTGCACTGATGTGGTTGACACACTGTTGCCTACCACAACCTATGATGCCTTCCAGCCAATCACAGCTTTACATCTATCAAGTGTACTATCTCTTTCCACGTGCTTTGTAAACTTTTATTTATATTCTCTACACATGAATAATAAAAACCAGTTGAAGTTTCCCCTCGTTCTGTTAACATGTGTCCTACGTACTTTGTAGTCTGTCTTTCGTAGCGTCTCCCTACCGTAAGCGCAGCGCCAAGCCATCTACAAGCGTCAGCCATGCGGATCCTGCTGCACATTTTTGCAGTGAACGCAAGTTCATTGTCTTTGAAAGCTGCTTACAGCAGCTTTTATCCCCTACCTGCATTATCTGCCAAATGCCGTGGCCGAAGCTGCTGTCTATGGTCGGCTCAATGGTCACAAGCGAGAGCACCTGCAGTAACTGCAAGAACACGGCAATGAGGAGGAACCAGCGTCTCATTGGGAAAAAACGGAAAGGCAACACCTTAATGGCAGCAGGTCTGCTGTTTTCCGAGTGTCCAGTGACGCAGCGCTGCCATGGTTGCAGTATACTAATCTGCCGGCCGTCAGATACCAGCGCTGCTTCTATCAGTAGTTGTACCTGCTGCCTGCAATAAGTGAGGCATGTTTCCGTTCTGCCCTACGAGTGCAGACATGCAAATAGTAACGTCCAGATACAAAAATACTACTGAAATGTGTAGCCGCGTTCTGCATCCACAGTGAGAGAACACATTGCACAGTAAGGTACTGGAACATTGGGCAGGAAATAGGGCATATTCATAAAGCTTTGCGTTCCGGCCTCACCACGCTGCCCAAGAAGCATGCAAGTCATAAATGCCGACCATGCTGCGAATGTGAATTTTATTTCTTATCCTGGTGTCGTTGCTTTCTTATTGAACTCGAAGGCTAAAACTTATAAAACTTATGACTTTCTTATAAAACTCGAAGGCGGACCCGACAATATCCCCAAAATATTTTTGCTTCGATTTGCAGAGTCTGTTGCGAAATACTTAGTCGTCATTTTTCATGTCTCTTTGTTGTCAGCGGAATTGCCAGAGGACTGGAAGTCGGCACGAATTCTTCCTATATTCAAGAAAGGCGACCGTCTTGTAGTACAAAATTACCGACCGATATCTTTAACATCATCATGCTGTAAGCTTATCCAACACATAATAGCCCACAAATTAAATGAATTCTTAGAAGAACACTCCGTTTTAACAAATCATCAACATGGGTTTCGAAAAGGATTTTCTATTACAACACAATTGGTTACTATCGTTCATTCCTTTGCAGCTTGCCTTGATGCTAACAGCCAAACTGATATAATATTCTTGATGATGATTAATGGGGTTTAGTGGCGCAAGGGCCATGGGTGGCCAAAGAGCGCCATGTCTTTTATGTGGTGTTAGCGATGACCAGTGATAGCAATGATAAGGTGTATTATGGCTGTAAAGAGGCCTAAAATCACGCGCTACATAGAAGCGTAAAAGGTGGGTATAGATTTTAAAATTATGGCAGTGATACGTGATATGATCTGTGGGTGCGTAATGCGTTGCAAGTGACCATGATATCTACAAATTATGACGGGGAAATAGCAGGGGATGCCTCATTAAGGCCTTTGATGCCAAAGGCACGGAGGCAGGTGCTTTCTGTAAAGTACTTACCTGCAGCACCAACCTCTTTTCAGAGGTCGAGCTACGGATTACCTGGGTAAATTACGTGAAAGGAATGAACTTCTTTTAAAAAAACGCAAATAATGACTGATGTTTAAAAACCGGTTCGCTAGCTATGAGCATCGATGGATGAAGTGGTATGTGGTCTCGGTAGACTAATGGAAAGTGTTTTTTTTCTAATGAGATCTAATTCCCTGCATTGAATAAGTATGTGGAGGACAGTGAGTGGTTCACCACATTTATCACAGGGGGGTGGGTCACCGCCGGACAAGAGGTATGAGTGTGTGCTGTGTGTGTGTCCTATTCTTAATCTGGTGAGTGTTACTTCTGTGTGACGTGACTTCGATACCGGCGGCCAATTCGCGAGCTGTGGCTTGATTAGATGAAGTTTATTGTGTGTTTGCCGATCCCATAACCGCTGCCAATGATCCCTGAGTTTTCGTTTAAGGAATGGTTTGAGGTCAAGTGCAGGGACCGATACGGATGTATTGGCGGTAGCGTTTTCGTGGGCGGAGACAGCTAACTGGTCCGCCAACACGTTCCCTTGATCTCCCTGTGCCCTGGCACCCAGCAGACTACGACATGCTGTTTGTGTGCGTAGAGCGAGCATAAAAGCGAGTAGAGGGAAACAAGGACAGGATTTTTGTGCTTTTTTAGACTTTTCAAAGCTTTTACCACGCTCAAAGAGTCAGTTTAAATTATTGCCTTTTGTAGTTGTAATTGCTTTATGTGTTTAACTGCCGCAAGTATCGCAGAAGCTTCTGCTGTGTAGATGCTCGTATTAGAATCCAGAACACCGGCATCCGAAAAAGACGGACCGACCGCTGCGTACGACACAGAAATGTGGGACTTGGAGGCATCGGTGTAGAATTCTGGACAAGTGTATTTGTGCTGCAGTTCGTAGAAGTATGAACGTATGTGTGCAGTAGGGGCGTGTTTTGTAACATCTGTGAAAGACACATCGCAATCTATTATCTGCCACTGCCACGGCGGCAGACTTGCAGCGGGAGGTACCAAACGGTGTTCAAAAAGTGGCACACCCATTTCCTCAGCGAGGCCCTCATACGAAGTGAATAGGGCTGTCTCAGCGACGGACGGTTGTCAAATAGGGCAGTGCTGGACAGATCATTGATTGTGGAGTGTGTGGGGTGTTCTTTTGTCTGCGTTCACTTTGAGATAATATGCAAAAGACATGTACGATCTCTGCATGTTTAGCGACCACTCGTTCGATTCGACGTACAGGCTTTCTACGGGGCTGGTGCGAAAGGCACCCGTGGAAAGGCGAATACCTAGATGGTGGATAGGATCAAGCATCTTTAAGGCTGTTGGTGTTGCGGACTGATATGTTATAGCCCCGTAATCTAGACGTGTGCGTACGAGGCTTCTATAAAGATTGAGGAGGCACTTCTTGTCACTGCCCCACGTAGTTCTTGACAGAACTTTTAGAACATTCATTGTTTTTATGCATTTGTTTTTTAAATACTTAATGTGTGATATAAAAGTGAGTTTGCTATCCAGGATTAGGCATAAGAATTTGTGCTCCGTCTTCACGGAGAGATGTTGACCATGCAGGTCAATCTCTGGGTCAGGATGGAGGCCTCTCTTGCGAGAGAACAGGACGCAGGTGCTTTTTTTGTGCATTAAACCGGAACCCATTCTCGTCTGCCCATTTTGAGACCTTGTTTAGACCTAGCTGAACCTGCCGCTCACACATTGAAAGGTTGCACGATTTAAAACCGACTTGCACATCGTCGACATATGTGCAATAAAACATGTTTCGTGGGATGCAAAGATGCAAGGTATTCATTTTGATGACAAAAAGTGTACAGCTAAGTACACCACCTTGGGGCACTCCAATTTCCTGGACAAATGTTCGAGACAAAACACTGCCTACTCGAACACGGAATGTTCGGTTCGACAAATAACTTTCAATTACGGCAAACATTCTACCCCGTACGCCGAAGTGTGATAGGTCTCTCAGTATACCAAAGCGCCATGTTGTGTCATAGGCCTTCTCCATATCGAGGAACACAGAAAGGAAAAATTGCTTATGGACGAATGCGTCACGAATTTGTGCCTCGATACGGACAAGGTGGTCTGTGGTGGATCTCGCCTCTCTAAAGCCGCACTGGTACGGGTCCAGTAGGTTGTTTGTTTCAAAGAAGTGTATCAGACGCCTATTTATTATCTTTTCGAAAACCTTGCAAATACAGCTCGTTAGGGCGATGGGCCTGTAGCTTGAAACTGAGGACGGGTGCTTGCCCTGTTTTAGAATTGGGATAACGATGGCTTCTTTCCAGGCTGAAGGGATCTCGCCGGAAAACCATACAGCATTATACAGGGAAAGAAGGGCTTTTTTGGTTTCAGAGGGCAGGTGTTTCAACATTTCATATGCCACACGGTCGGAGCCTGGGGCGGAATCATTGCAGCAGTTTAGAGATGCCTGTAATTCAGCCAAAGAGAAAGGTTCATTGTATTCCTCTTGTTGTGAGGATTTGCGGTCTAGTTTCTGTTTTTCGATTTTTGTTTTGTATCTTTGGAAATCTTCAGTATAGTGCGACGAGCTGGATACCTGTTGGAAGTGTGCGCCAAGGAAGTTCGCCTGGTCTTCCAAGCTGTTGCCTTGTGTGTTGACTAGAGGGAGTGGATATACTTGTCGTCCTGCTACCTTACTAACCATGCTCCAGACTTTGGCCTCTTGTGTATATGAGTTTATGCCCGATAAAAATTTATGCCAACTTTCCCTTCTAGCCTGTCGGCGTGTTCTTCTGCCTTCAGACTTTATTTTCTTAAAGCTGTCAAGATTCTCTGCTGTCGGTGAGTCTCGGAGCAACCTCCATGCTTTGTTTTGTTTTGTGCGCGCATTTCGACACTCGGTATTCCACCATGGCACACGTCGTTTGCCGATGTTTGCAGATGTTTGCGGGATGCATTTAATTGCAGCATCAATCAGAAAAGCTGTAAAGTACTGTACAGCTGCATCTATGCCTAAACTACATATGTTAGTCCAACTTAAACGAGTAATCTTATGAAACTGTTCCCAATCGGCTTTATCTATGAGCCATTTGGGAACATGTGGAGGACATTCATTTGATATTGGTGTGCTCAAAACTACCGGAAAGTGGTCACTTCCGAAGGGATTATTGATGACTTTCCATTGAAGTAGGGGTAGAATCGATGGTGATACAATGCTGAGGTCTATGGAAGAGTAGGTATTGTTTGCGAGGTTATAATATGTTGGCTCTTTCCGATTCAGAAGGCACGCACCGCAAGAAAAAAGGAATTGTTCAATTAGGCGACCTCGCGCATCGCATCGAGCGTCACCCCATAGACTGCTATGTGCATTAAAGTCTCCTAGGACAAGATAGGGTTCTGGAAGTTCATCTATTAATGACTGGAATTCTTGTTTATGCAGTTGGTATTGTGGAGGTATATACAGAGAGCAAATGGTGACGAGCTTATTGAAAAGGACAGCTCGAACAGCCACTGCCTCAAGAGATGTTTGAAGTGGCAGGTGTGTGCATGCTATCCCTCGATTAACTATAATGGCGACACCTCCGGATGATGCCAAGGCTTCATCTCGGTCCTTTCGAAAAATAATATAACTACGTAGAAAGTTGGTGTGTTTGGATTTTAAGTGTGTTTCTTGTACACACAGCACCTTTGGTGAATGTTTGCGTAAGAGTTCTTGGACATCGTCGAGGTTTCTAATCAGTCCTCTGACGTTCCATTGTAGAATTTGTGTTTCCATTTTGGAAGTAAAGTAGTGCTGTGTGTACAAAAAGGGAGTGCTTGTTGTTTAAGCGGAAAGAACTCAGGTAACAGGGCCGTCGTCGGGCCCCGTTATCGGCTTTTTAGTTTTCTTGGCGCGCTCCAAGGAGCTCCGCCGATCTTTCGGCACCAAGGGCACCGTGGTGCCCATTGCCTCCCTGGGAGGCACTGGATGCCCGCATGTGCGAGCTGGGAGTTCGAGTTTTGGGCCTCGTCTCGTGAGACGAGGCCTTGAGACCTGACGACCCTGGAGTCTCCGGTCCCTGTTCGCGAGTAGGCGGAGTAGAGTGAGCTACTGCCGCCTTGAGGGCAGGAGCCACAGCCGACGGCTCGCTCTGTGCAGGCCGAAGGAGTGGCGGAGGCCGATGCGACGTTGCCCCCCGGCGCGCCGCATCAGCATAAGGTGTGGTGTGGAAAGGTGAGCACCTTTTTACGGGCTTCACGGAAAGAAATGTTGTCTTTGTACTTCAATGTGATGATGTCTTTTTCTTTTTGCCAGTTTGGACATGAACGTGAGTATGCAGGATGATTTCCGTTACAGTTGACACAGTGTGGTGTACCGACACAGTTGTCGGATGGGTGACCTTGTACACCGCATTTAGCTCAAGTTTGATGACCACGGCAGCTGAGTGATCCGTGGCCGAATCTTTGGCATTTAAAGCATCGTCTGGGATTGGGGATGTATTGCCTGACAGTTAATTTGATGTAGCCTGTTTCGATGGTTTGGGGGGAGGACACTGCTTGCAAATGTAAGAATGAGATGTTTGGTTGGTATTTCCTTGCATTCTTTTTGGGATAATGATCCGTTTTACATCAGTTACGTTTTGATTCTTCCAACCTTCTAGCAATTCGGCTTCAGACAAGTCAATGAGGTCTGCTTCTGAGACTACTCCGCGTGAACTGTTCATCGACCTATGGGGTGTCACTGAGATTAGTACGCTTCCAAGTGATTCGAGGCTGCTGAGCTTTTCATACTGCTGTTTTGCTGGGACCTCGAGGAGAAGGTCACCACTCGCCATTTTGGTTACCCTGTAGCCGGGCCCTAGGGATTCGGTCAAGGATTTTGAGACTACGAACGGGGAAATGGTTCTTGCGAGTTTTTCGGGGGTTCTGGCTGTGGAGCACGTGAAATTTCGGGAAGGTTTCTGTTGGTCGGGTCAGAGAATTTAGAATTTCGTCGGTGCGCACCCTCTTGTGAGGGTAGCGATCAAGGAGGCGGGGGGGATGGAGGTGTTTCCATGGTAGTTGTGTGTGTTTCGGCAGCAGTGGCGGCCACCCACCATGGAGTCCAACTAGGGGACGCTGCAGCACTTAAAATGTAAGGCTGCAGACGCCAGCCGTACAATGCCGCTATAACCTAATATACTATGTCCAAGAGAGGACACATATACATGGTTAACCCGAGCCGCCTACGAAAATGAGGAAGTAATTGAAGGGAGTAGGAGACAGGACAGGAAGGGAGAGAAGATAGGAAAGAGAAAGATTAGAGAGGGGGGGGGGCAGGAAAAGGCGACCGCCAATTTCCCCTGGGTGGGTCAGCCCAGGGGTGCCGTCTACGTGAAGCTGGGGCCAAAGGGGTGTGTTGCCTCCGCCGGGGGCCTTAAAGGTCCAATCACCCGGCATCGGCTCAACCCCCAGGATCCCCTTTTCCCCGGACACGGCAATGCCACGCACGGCGAGACGCGGGAGAGGTCGAAACCCCCCCATTAGCTCGGGTCCGTGGTGTCGCTACGCACCAAACGCCTGCTTGCGAAGACGCCCCTGCGGGGGATATAATATTCTTAGATTACAGTAAAACATTCGACACAGTTCAACACGATAAACTAATTATAAAGCTTCGGTTAATTGGTATACCTGAATTATTTATCTCCTGCATCTCAGCTTATCTCCACAACCGCAACCAATACGTTCAGGTGGGAGAACAACAATCCGGCTGCCTTCCGGTGACTTCTGGCGTTCCGCAGGGGAGTGTACTCGGCCCCCTACTGTTTTTGGTCTACATAAACGACATTGTCAATGTAATTAGCACCCCTGTACAAATTCGTCTATTTGCGGACGATTGTGTTTTGTTTAGAGAAGTAACCTGCATTAGTGACCAATGCGACCTTAATACTAACTTGGGCAATGTCTCACAATGGTGTGAACAATGAGGAATGCTTCTTAATGCAAATAAATGTGTGTATCTCCCTCTAACGCGCAAAAAAGTCCCCTTAGACTACACATACAATTTAGCTGAAGCACCTTTCCTTAAAGTAGCCTCCTATAAATACTTAGGTCTAACGTTAACGAGTACCTTATCCTGGAATATACACATAAATAACATTTGCTCTGCCGCTTTCCGGAAATTATGCCTTCTCCGTCAC
The DNA here is from genome assembly GCA_030522465.1 of Rhipicephalus appendiculatus. Lineage (NCBI taxonomy): Eukaryota > Metazoa > Arthropoda > Arachnida > Ixodida > Ixodidae > Rhipicephalus > Rhipicephalus appendiculatus. The sequence goes on from JALIZH010027519.1 coordinate 23,838, forward strand.
AAGCTCAAGACTGCCCCGCCTACTGTTAAAGTCCTGTCCTACTTTTCCTTAATTAGGCCAAAACTTGAGTACGCCTCCATAGTTTGGGATCCCCACACAAAAATTTACATTCAAAACCTAGAAAGAATTCAAAGGAAAGCAGTACGATTTATTTATAGTAAATTTAAGTCAACTGACTTCCCCTCTGCACTACTAACTGCAAATGGTATTGAATTATTACAAACTCGGAGCAAAAAAAGTCGTCTACAGTTTCTTTCCGACATAGTTAACCATAGGCTATCCTTGGACACCGCAGCATACGTTTTCCCCTTTGTTAAGCAGACCCACTCGCTACCACTATCCTCATTCCCTAACGCCAATCTTCGCAAGGACTGACACTTTTCGCTACTCCTTTTTCCCACAAACTATAGCTGATTGGAATAAACTAACGGAAGCATTCCCCAAAATCCTGTGACCACTTGTGCAAATACTGTTGTTCTTTTATTACTTCCTTAGAATTGTATTATGGCCAAATTGTTCAATTGCTTTTTTTTTCGTAACCCTCTGTCTTACAACCAACAACATTTTGTAAAAATACTTTGCAACCTTGTTTACTGTTATTTGTTATGTATTTTGCTCACCCTGCTTGGCCTTTTTGTCCACAATATTTTATAAATAAATAAATAAAGTCACCACATGGAGATTGCAAACCAGCAGCTAGCTCTTGAAATGTTTCAATATAAGAATTATTTCGTTTTTGTGGCCAGAAAAATATGGCGGATCGTGCTTATGTCGATGTAAACGTGGGTCAGTGTACATTTTGAAGATCCCCACTACGTTTCTTAGAAAGAGCTCTACAATTTAGGAAAAGTGCAATATGCACTACTACAAAAACAATGAAATAGTCTCAGACAGGGAGAGAGCAGTGTGAATTAAACATATAATGCAACTAGCCAAGGAAAGATCAAAGGACACATAAATGTTTCAGACATTGTGGGAACCAAGCACACCGGCTATCTACAGATAGCGCCACGTGTTGCGCAGTGGCGTTCCGCTTGGCCCTCTTGCGGCCATTAAAACGGGAGAAGTTTGCGTTCGCTGCAAAGTAGGACACACGCCGCCATCAGCGCAGACAGATTGCTGCTACCCGCAATCATGGCCTTCGCCTCGCTGTCCCATACCCATATCGCTAGGCCGACCTTGCTGTATGCATCGTAATGTTAAATAAATTGTTCTTTGTTGTGATTTGAACCCTCTGTCGTCCTTCCTTTAACTAAGGATGGATCGCAGTAAGCCCAATACTCACAGATTGCAAACCAAAACAAAAAAAATTCCAGTGACAAAATTCAACGCAGAAAATTTATTTCCAAACGTCACTATTACATTATCATTCAACATACGCGGATGTGCTAGTACAGTATATCGCAAAAATGTCGCTGGCAGCCAGCCATTGTAAACAGGCGACAAGCGTGGATATTTTAGGGGCGAAGCTCCTTAGGGTGTGGGTCTGACCCTCCTTTGTAGTATGCAGTAGTAGGTAGCCACTAGTGGGATGTACCCACTCCACGTGATAAAGATGACGATGACGCCTGGGGTGGTATTCTGGACTTCCGCCATTTTCTGTCAAATTTGACGTAGGCGTGACGTGTACACAATGGTGACGCAAACGCACGAACTGCTTGCGAAACGTGACGTAAAGGCGACATGAAATACAAAGAAACGTGCAATTAAGCAACACTTTGTCTCTTTAATTGAAAACGCAACAAGAAAATAAAACGAAAGTGAAGCGTGCGGCTTTAAAGTCGTGAATCAGACGATAACATATACAATTCGCAGCCGTAGCAACTTTTCTAGCCACTAAGCGAACCAGCCAAGCCAGCGTCGACATAGCGCACGTCGTTATTTTGTTAGGTGTTTTGGTGTGGTATTGACGCGTCGCGCGCCGAACAGTTCTAGCCAGTATTCGTACAGTTGAGAAACGTGCAATAAAGTAACGATTTGTTTCTGTAAATATAAATGAAAGAATAAAACAATGAAACGGATACAGAACGACGTGTAGTTTCTAAAGTCGTGAAGCAGACGCTATCGTCTGCAACGAGCGCCATTTTCAACATGGGCGACGAAGCCGACGAAGCGGTGACAGCGATGAGTCAGCGCCGACAGCGCTATGCCGCGCGGCAGAGCGCCGAACAGTGGGCCGCTATGTTGGATTTTATAACAGAGCACCCCCAGATGGGGCGAGCAGCCTCCGACATGCGGCCCGAGGTTCGGCGCGAGCTGTGGCAGGCGCTGTCCGACCGTCTGAACCAAATGGGACCTAGCAGCAGGCCTCCACAAGATTGGCGGCGCCTGTGGCAAGGCAGAGTGGCGGTAGCGCGAGCCCGAGGCGCCGAGGCGGCAGCGCAGTACAGGTGAGCACCCGCTTAACACGGTTGGTCTTGACACTTTAGCTATGCACATGCTTATTGCAGAGGAACAGGCGGAGGGCCATTTAACTGGAGGGGCCAGCTGTCCGAGCACGACGCCCGGATTATATCCATTGTGGGCGTCGACTCGGTGGTGGGCTGCGGCGTCTCTTCTTTCCCGAGGACCCCGGCGTCCCACCACATCGCCGCTGCTGGCCTAACTGGAGAGGTACTCTTAAGTAATGCACCAAGTAGCCCAATAATGAGTTCTGCTATTCATGATGCCTCCAATGCTGAAAAACGTGTTATTTAAGTGCCGCGATATTACGTCGGTGCTATATGTTTTGCTGTGGATGCATACATACACGGCAAAACACACAATGAAGAAGTATGAAAGTTACGCTTCATGTAAATAAGAAGCAAATGCAATAAGAGTTATGTTTTAGGACGTCATGTAGTGCCCGATCAATGAAATATTAAACATATGGTCAAGGCTAATCTAGATCCCCAGAAGTGATGCAGCCCCAAAGATGGTGATGATAGAAGGTACATCTACATTGTCTTAAGTATGCAGCTAAGAAATGCATGAAGCGGCATGCAAAGAGATGTATTTTCTTGGTGACTGTGTTTTAAAGCTGGCTGGCACAGCATTAGTGGCATCCTTTGTTGTCAATGCAGTCAATGATGAGACATTACTGAAAATTATGAAACAGCTTGACAATTTTTTATTATCACAGGGGTGAAACATAACATAATGTAGTTGTTTAAAAGGTACAGAAAAAGAACCACGATTTCTGAAAAACACACTGAAAAGCATTAGAGATGATGAATCGGCTCGCAGCACATTCTGAGATATCACACGTTGCTGTTGCTCGCAAAATTTTATAGCCCACAAACGCAACCGGGACAGAAAGAGGTGACATGGACACAGCGCTGTGTCCGTGTCAGTCTTTTCAAAACTTTCCTTTTGTGCGATGTAAAAGCTCACATGCATTATGAACAGGCCCAAGGTTATGCACTGGTGCGTGAATGTGATTACTACATGAACAGGCCTTGCGTGCGGGACATGTGAGACTAGTGCAATTCCTTAAGCACTGCACAGGCTAGAAGTTCGCCAATGCCCTTCGTGCCCGCCACTCACTAATGATGTGCCAAAAGTTGCATTACATGGACATTTCACCCAAGCATGCAACACACCCATAAGTTTGTTGTCATTTGCACTGTCTTCTGTCAGAGTGCCCCGCCACCTCAGAGCTCCCCGCCACCTCACAGCGCCCCGCCACCTCACAGCGCCCCTCACGTGCCCCCCCCCCCCCCCCCCCCCATCTTGCTGACCTTGACTACCTAGGCTCAGCACAACCAGGTTTGTGATGCTCGACAATAAGCAACACTGCCATAAGCACACAGAAAATCTGAGCACACAGAAAAACAGAGCAAAATACTAATGCACAACATATTTAAAATTTGTAAGCAGCACTAAAATTAGACAAGACAAAACAGCCACAGCACTTATCCTTGTGTTTTTACTTCTCTGTTTCCCTGTACCACTGTATAAAAGCGATGCATGTTTCAAGGAAGGCTCGATTCCTGTGCATTTTACGTTTTTTCAGTATGGCAATGCAGTGGCAATAATAAATTAATGTAAACAATACATGCACCTCATCTGTCCCCACTGGAATTAAGCAGTGTTGGATGTTTTGACAGGACATCCGAGAAAAGCACACACATTAAATACAGGACAGAGGGACATGTAAATATTTGTCAACATGTGGTGAACGTGCGGTGACCAGCAGCAGCACGCATTCGGTACAGTTAACTTTTCCCCTTACAGCATGATTTGTGAACTTTGCATGACACAACAAATGGTATCAATCACGCTATCCTTGAGTTTGATTGGTGCTCATAAAAAATTTTGCACCCTGCTACGCATTACTGTTCACAGCAGGGCTTCTGCTTATTAGCAATAATTAGGCAGGAGATATGTAACTCACAATTACACAAATCCAAACTTGTGTCTGATTGTTCAACTCAACAAACGTTGCAGTGCAAGCGAAAATTTTCATTCACTGTTTACGCTAATGTACGGTGCTCTTTGAAGTGTGTAACCGTCACAACCTGTAGTTAACACACATTCTTCTACAAGCTTGTTTGCATTGTACGTACCACTCAATAAACATTTCGCGAACAAACATCCTAAGACATGAAATATTAAAGGCTACAGTGGAATGTTGCAATGTTAAAAAGAGCCTAACATAAAATGGGGCACATTTAGGTTATTAAGAAAAACATTACAACCATTGAGGCAAACATCAGGAAAGAACAAGTCATTACTATCGGGTGATGACATTACTTTTTCAGACAAATTTTAGTGATAGTGCTAATGAGAACATTCGCATAATATATGAGACAACATGCTTATGTGCATAACAGACTGATCAACTTAAGCAATGCACCACATCAGTCTTAAAGGGCAATGACCACTCATAGCAAAAACCCATGCTAGCCGCACAACAAGCACTCTGGGTGATGCCACTATTTCGTGCCTCATCCGCTTTGTCGTGCATTCACAACAGTTGAGGGAAAGTATACGTTGTTACTCAACATGTCAAAGTGTCACAAAACCAAGGTTCTATCAACAACAAAGCTGCATCAAAAATGAACAGTAATTAACGAACAGCATATTGTCAGGCGTTGATTCAACTGAACGACAAAGCTAAAAAAAATTATGAAGGTGCCAAGTGGTATGTCCTTGTTAACAGTGCTCATGTTACCCACCTTTAAGCAGGTCTTGCCTAACACTGGCAAGAGACGATATAATTAAGGCAAATTGTAACAACAAGCAGTAAGTACTCTGATATGTTAGGCTGAATGTGTCAGGTATCGGATTTCTTAATCTGAAGGCATCATGTATTGTGTGCAGCCATGCGGCCACGGCGCCCACCACCGCTGCACCCGGGCCGCCAAACGCCAGTTCGGCGCATGCACGCAGCTGCTGCCGAACTGGCAGAAGACCAGAGGCGCCTGCTGGCACTTCAAGAGTAGATGCTGCTGCAAAATGCCCACCAGTGGGAGGCAGTGCGGCAGCAACTCTCTGCGGTAATGAATGAACTAGATATTTCCCCGCTTAATGCACAAAAGGTCGTGTGCTATTAGGAAATTCAAGCAGTGCATGGAAGATGCTGAAAGATGTGCATTTTCAGGTCCTAGCCTGTCGAACAGCACAGTTTCAAAACCAACCTTAGTGTAACACCATCGCAGCAACCGCCCGAATGTCACTGAAAATTTTGTTGATCTAGATAGTATGCGTGCATGGCCAGTTAAAGCAGCGTAAATAGCAATGGTGGTAAATGAAAAACCGCAAGACAGGGCTATGGTGGCCATGGAATCAAAGAAGCTTGTTAAGTTTGAAGCGGTAAATAATGGGGTGCACTAGAGCTTACGCATTTTAAGCTAAATAAGCGAACACCTTTTGCGACTAGGTGCAGAAAAGAGCAAGGCTCTTGTCCTTCTCATTCATGCGACTTGATCAGACCGTGAGCACTGTGATGCCTGCTAGTTGGTTACACAAGCCGGTGGTGGGGTGCATTCATAAGTAACTCTACATGAAGGCACTTCACAAAACTGGTCATCTTTTCAGATTGAAGCTGCACAGCGCCTGCAGGCAGACGCCCTGGCAGAGATCGCCCGGGTGCTCCGCGATGCATTTGGAGGTGGGCAGCAGCTGCGGCGGACGCAAGGCGACTCATAAGGCAAATGAATTTTCAGCTGCTTTCATTTTCTCTTGATGGTAACTTAAATAATGCACAGATGCACGTGGCTGGTGCTGCACATAAAAAGGCACACACAAAAGGGGGAAAAAGTCAGCAACACCTATTTGTGCAAACAGCACGTACAGTCATTACATGACGTGAAATGTCGTCCACTCTGTTCCCAGTGTGAATAGAGCTTAAAGCGATGCTCTGCGGTACTATTCAAGGTTGCGTACACTGCTGCATAATAACAAGGGCTGTTTCCAGAGTTACAGTCGTCTCAAACTAGCCCTAGTATGAATCACTCTGGTAACTGTGCACACCTTTGCATACAATAAGCATGCTCTCAATGGATGAACAGGCAGGCAGGATTGAATCTTGGCTGCGGCGGCTGCATTTTTTATAGAAACGATTATGTTTGAGGCCCCTGTATTCAGATTTGGGTGCACGTCAAAGAACACCCGGTGGCCGAAACTTTTCCGGAGCCCTCCACTACGGCATCCCTCATATAATTATCATGACTTTAGGGTGTTTAACGTAAGCTATTATTATTAACAATGAATGAAAACGAGGAATGTTTCAGCAGAATACAAATGCTGTAAGAACAAACATAAGTGAATGTCATAGGCTTATGATCGCACACAATGCACGTGGCTACTTTGCCATGAGAAAAAAAAATCGCTTGTGTCTCATTTTTGTGGACATCTCACAGGGGTAGTGGCACCGATCACGTGCTGTCCTGCCGAGCCGCAAAACACCGCAGAAGGAGATACCGCCTTTGCGCACCAGCCTGGTACATGCCACCTGCCGCCACATCGTCGTCACCATCGTCGTTAAAGTCCGGATCATCACGTTCCTCGGTGCCAGGGATGTCGTCTGGCTCTGGCAGCTGCTGCCGGACACAAAGGTTGTGAAGCACCGCGCAAGCTGCGACGATCTTCGATGTGAAGAGTAGTACAGTGCCCTGTACCTCTGCAGGCACCGAAAGCGGGCCTTCACTCCAAAGCACCGTTCCACAACACACCGTAGTGAGGAGTGGGCGTGATTGAACTGGGCCGCAGGGGATCCCGCTTGGTGTGCTCCGGGGATGGGGTGAGCAGCCAAGGCTGCAGCGGGTACGCACTGTCACCTGCGCACGAAAGTGTTCCAATTGGCATAATATAAATGGGAATATGCATAAGCAACATTACATTCTTGTATGTATTAACTCATTCGGGGGGCATCGCGTGAGTGAAATGAACTACCCCTTTTTTATTTTTTAGCTAAACATATTGACAGAATTGCTTGCCTGGTTAGGTTAGCTAATTGTAGCTTTCAAAAGGCTCCAGCGAAAAAAAGAAGCGGTTATTTTCGGGCGGTTTGGCATCGACTAGATTCCTTTGCCAGGAGGAATGACAACGAAGGTGCTGAAATGCAACCTTTAACTTCTTTCAGAGACCGGGTAGGGCGAGTGGCAGAAGGCGTGTCTTTGGCAGTGAGGATATTGCGCTAGCCTTTAGTTACATGGGGCTGATGCACGATAAGGGGGGGGGGGGGGGCACAGACGGACAGTACACTGCATATGTGCAATTTTATTTCTATGTGGCGCCTGGTTGTGTGTACTTATTTGTATTTTGTTTTGTTTTGTCTTCCATGAATGTACAGCTTGATGTTATGTATTCTTTCATTTTTCTAGGCTCCAGTGTAGCATACCATTTATATTTTTTTTCACCATTTCACAATAAAAGATCATACCACATCTCCGTAGATTTTTCTTTAATGCTTTGCCACCCTGTTGCAGTAACAGTCCTTCCCATGGCCACAGAGAGACACGTTGCTGTTATACACATACAGTGAGTTAAAGTATTGTGTGCTGCCTTGGGCCTCAGCATTACAGGAGCAGTGTGACTTGTAATGTCAAATGTGCACCTCATTTAGGGGAACTTTAGTGCCACTAAAGATAATCTACAGAGTGCCCAGCTAGTACTGACATATGGAGAACAACAAAGGAACCCGAGAAGTTAGGAACCACGCAACCCGTGATAGAGTGGACAGTTACAGACATAACATTATGACAAAGAAATACAGGACAATGAATCAGAACACAAAGAGAGGTCGGTGATCGTGAGTGAGTGGGAAGAAAAGGTGGACTTGGGTGAGTTTTGAACGCATTGGGCAGACAACCGCTCATCTGTGAGAGCGGTGAAATGGGTAGCGAGAGATTAGAAATGTAGCCGAGGATAACCGAGGATTACACTGGCAAAGAAATCGATAAATATGCAGGCATAAAGTGGAAAACAGCTTGTGCAGACACGATATTATTTCGGAAGGCCATCATCACGTAGTGGACACAAAATGAGCTGATGACGACGATGCTAGCCAAATAGCTAGCATTGCTGGTTCTTTTTAGCACAGTTTCTGGAACTCAAATTTTAAACTGCCATGCACCACCTTCGCCAGCACTTAGGCGTGTTGAAATCTGTTCTTTCCTATAAGTATGAGCAAAAGTTTCAGTACATTTTTAGTTGCATAAACAGTTATTTCAACTCGCTTGGAATAGATCAATCTTTGAATGCCTTGGTACAAACGTAACCATTTTTGTCATTCTCTGAATTTCTGAAGCATCAAGGCATGTTCCCAGTGCTGTTGATGGGCATGAGGACAGCACAAGCTTCTGCGCAACCATACCCAACAACATCACGGTAGGTTTCACTTGGCTTTTCGCGATTACGTCTTCTCAAAATAAGAAAAAATTTAGCGCAAAATGACACAAGTACGAGAAGGGAGGACACAGCACGTGCACTAACTTTCAAAAAAAAATGGCTTATTTCAACCGAAGCACGAATATATACAGTGGTGATGCTCAAACGCTACAGGCAGATGTCATGCGTAGCAGGGGCGTAGTCAGGGGGGGGGGGGGGGGCTTATGTGGCTTCAGCCCCCCCCCCCCCCCCCGAAATTTTTTCGTATTATGATGTATCGCCGACCAAAAGAGCTAGCTGCGCCGGAAATAATCCTGGATTTTTTCTATAATTGCTTTTCGCAGTTGAAAAGAAATTTCGTGTGAACATTTCGGACCGTTGCCGGTCCTGTATCTGGCTGGGCAGCTCATGATACCGTAAGAAATATTCTGCAAAAGAAGGCGTAGTGCCTTGTATTGCCATTTTAGCCGTGTCACCGCGAATGAGTAACTATTGTTGACACGCAGGACGCTCTTGATTAAGATATATAGAAGGGGCCTCCAACAAACCTCCACTAGCGGGCCACAGTTACGAAATTTAGTCCCACAAGCACTGAGAGGGTAGTGAAGATGGTGGGTTCCGCGGGGGGAGGGGGGGGGGGGCTGAGAGTCTGAATCAAAATGTCACCAAACGTTGCCTCTTGAAAGAATAAAGAAATCCTTTCCTGCATGGGTCATTTCAGAAGGGTATCTGACGTCATGTCTCGGAAAACATATGGATACTCATTTTCAGAATGACTAAAAATCTGGACGCCGATTGTGAATTATGGAGTTTTCGTTTCACGGTGATGTTGCAACTTATCATGAGCGCATGGTGTGTCTCGTGCACACGCACAAAACACTTGAGACCACGTCTCTGTAGCTTGCCCTGAGCAAAGAGCTATTATACGTAGTAAGCGAGAAAATAATGCGAATACTATTTAGCAAACTCGCAGGGCTATTCTCTCTGAAGGCGCGGGTAGCTTGCAAAGGGTCCGCGGGCCGCTTTTTTTGTCCCGGCAATGCACTATATTCTTAGAACAAAAGGCATCTACAAATTTGGGCCGCTAGGTTACGCCGATCAGCGGGGGGGGTGCATCCCCCCATTGGATAAGTAAGGGCGGGGGGAGAGCACCTTTGATTCACTCCTTAACTGACCACTCTGACCTCAAAGTTGCTCTGATGTATTCAGTGTTGCCAGTGAGCTGACATTATTGAGGTCAATCTTTGGAACACACCCAATTTTTTTCCCTCTCCGAGAAGCGAATCCACATCGATGACGCTGTTAAGGAGACTATAATGTACTAGCAATCCTGCTTTGCCAAAAAAACTTCTTTCTAAAGGTTATAGTGCTTCGAACAGCCCTCTTTCAGCCGAAACATGATGACCATGCTGTCTTGTGCTATATATGTGGCGTTTGTTCTCTTAAATAACCAAATCAGAAAAGGGCCAAATTTCACGGGAGCGTAAAACGTGCTAAAGTATATTTCTCTTTTAAACAAATTGTAATCAATTTGGGACAATTCCTCATCGTAACGTGAACTCAGAAAGGCAGTTTTGAATTGAAAAAAGATAAGCGAAATCCCTTATCTCCTTGGATCACACTGAGTCAGATCCATTAAATCAGTGTTGCTAACAAACACGACCAAAACAAACATCGTGACCAGGTCTAATCTGTTTCATTTGGGTCCTAGTAGCTTTCCTATATTGCTTTCATTCGACAACCTTTGCGCTGCATATCAAGGCCTTCTTTCACTCCGAGACGGTGCATTTGAAATAGAAGACAATTGAAATGAAGATATTGGGCACCGCTTTATTCCTTGAAAAAGAAGCGATCCGAAACGGCGTGAAATCAAATGAGCTAAGAAGAAGACGAAGAAGAGCTGAAACAGCTTTCAGGATACAAACAAATAAATAAACGAACGAACAAACAAACAAACAAACAAGCATTTTTCTGAATGCCCTCAAGATGCCAAGAACGACAAAACGCTGCCGGCAGTCCAGAATGGTACGCCTTTTCCGTGGTGGGACCACTCACTCTACAAGTCTAGTTATCGTCGTTACAACAATGCAACAAAAGGCGGCACCGACGGAAGCACAAGCATGGTGTTAATGTTGTCGCAAAATATTGCTGTATCGTTCATTTGCTGCGATTTAGATTTCTTTTACGAGCTAAGTCAAGCCCAAATGAAATGTTACAATCTTTAAAAGCCCAATACAAATTTCACTCTGGGGTACTGACGATAGTAGGCTACAAAAACAAAAATTTTAGCCGCAATATGGATTTGAGGTATTTTGGTGACATGAGCGCACTAGCAAAAAAAAAATGTTGGAGCTGGCCCGACCATATTGTCCGTAGCAAAAACTGCGTTTTTTTTTTTCAGTTTAAGTTAAAGTGGACTTGGCTTTTTAGAAGAAAAGCGCCACATATGTATGATCTGGCTAGAATAGTTCCATTTCTACCGCGCTGTTATTTCGAGCTCAGTTAGCCCGGCGTTTTGCATTGTTACTATTAATAATAATTTGTGGAGTTTGACGCGCCCAGAACCACGATATGGTTATCAGGCACTTCGTAGTGAAGGACTACGAAAATGTCTAGCGCTTGTGACCTTAACAAGCATTTAAATCAAGGAGGCTCGCGCACTTTCAGTGGCCTCAAGCATTTCGTCTCCATAAAAAAATGTCACCGCCGCGGCCGGGATGGAACCCACATCATTCGCGTCAGCAGTCGAGCACCGTAACTGCTGTATTACTGCGGTGGCTTGCGCTTTGAAAATTTTGTTTACTTTGTATTTTTTTTGTCTTTTATAAATGCGAGTATCATGAGGTCACCAAAAATCTATATTTAATGTATATTCCATATAACCACAGCTGTCTATGTGAGCTACGTTGTCTCGTGACTCAGTAGCGTAATGTTTTGGGATAAGTGGTGTTGAAAGGTCCTGCGTAAAAGGTTAACATCTCATAAAGCACGTGAATGGATGTCATTACAACTCTGGAAACGAATCAGTATGATAGGGGCTCATTCGCAAAACATCGCGTCGTCTGTTAGCATCAGGTAGCATCCTATATTGCTAGGGAAATTTTTCATTTCACTTGTAGTTCTAGTCACTCGTTTGCGGTCAGAAGAAGCAGGTCATAATTTCGCTCACCGTCAGTTCATCTCAGCAATACATGCACCTCGCATTATTAAGGTTCGCAAACAGTGTGAATGATTGCTTAGTTTTCGTGCAAATAAATGCTATTAGTTGCACTTTCTAATAAGAAAGCGTAGCAGTATATTTTTAGTGAGGCGTCAGGTGGAAAGGTGGATAAGACTGTCTGGCGGGTAGACAAACTTAGGTAGTATTGCGTTACAATGTGCACTACCAGTAGGTAAACTTGATCACTGTGTCTATGACAAAGCTCATATATTTATGTAAGTCTGCTAGACGTAACGCTGCTCTTCGTTATTGTTTTCTTCAATAGTAAGCTGGCAGATTTCGCGGGCGAGCTTATATTCTAACAGTGCGAAGTACAGCGGGTAAAAAAAATGCACACAGCATGAAAAATTGATTCGATCACCGTTTTCAAAAGATTTTGACCAATTAGCTTCTCGAAACTAAAATAATTGTGACGTTTGCAGTGAATTCTGCTCGATCATGTAGATGGATCTCCCAACACGAGCGGAAAAACAGGAGCATGCAAATGCACAGCAAAATATAGCAAGGTTTAAATTTAGTGCATTATTTTCTATTATAATTTATATCTTCAGTAATAAATTTGTGTTTTCTAAATGGCTTAATTCTTCACATGACTCAACTGAAATGATCTAGTGATTGTAACGTAAGTATACGAACTTTCCCACATGAAGCTTTCATATTCCAAAGTCGTAGTAATATTTATTTCCAGTAATCATGCAAAAATACATGATGATTGCGGTGCGTGATAGATCCTGGTGGAAGTATTGTTTTAGGTGAACAACTGGAGAGGAAAATTATGAGGGCCTTCTTCTCAGGAAACGTGTGATGCAGCAACGTCATATCAGTAGAATGAAGCGTAAAATATAAAGTTTTCGTAGTACTAGAATGCCATTTAAACAACGTTCACTTTTGCGAATGGATCCCAAGGAATGTACTGCGTTTCCAAAGTTGCATAGACTTTCGTTAATTCACTTGGGCAGCCCTATGTAAAGGTTTAATTGTTTCCTCCGCAATGGCAAGCGGGCACGTTTCAGCGGAAAGGTGCTGTGAACGATGAGAAGTGTAAAGGAAAACAAAAACTATGCATTTCATTAGATCACAGTTTTTAACAGACTTTGTGCTGTAACAGCGCCGTCATGCAACTAAGACAGTATTTAAAATGCTGTAGAAGCAGATACGCACCTCTCTCCCCCTCTCTCTCTTTATATATATATATATATATATATATATATATATATATATATATATATATATATATAGTTGACATGCGAGCCCCCCCCGAACAAAATTCCTGGCTACGCCACTGATGCGTAGAGAGGTACTTTTTTTGTCATTATGATTTTTACAGGAGACAAGCAGAGAAGTGATATTGTCTTATCATAACCTTTTATACAATACATGCGCACCAACCACTAATGCACGTTCAAAAAATACATTTTTTTTTCTGACAGGGACAGGGACGGCGTGCTTACACAATCACTACGCAACTTTGCAATTTTGGCAGCTTCTACTATTGGTCTGGTTAGTTCATCATGGTTAGCTTGTCCTCTGACGTAGGTACGTGGGGGAATCTTTAGGTACGTCGACGATTACGATCATTTTTTAAACGCGACCGAGTTCCCTCTGAACCTCCAATTGCTAACACATTGAACTTGTTCCGACAGTGCCTAGACCCTTCGTCATTAACGCATGAACTGCCTACTGATGATGGGAAGCTCCGCTTCCTTGATATCAGGTTCACCTTCCTTGATAAACGGACCTGCTGGTAGTATGATCCAGGGGGCAACAAGCAGTTTTTGCCGTTCAGCTCATCTCACACCAAACTCATAAAAAGAAGCATCGTTAAACACTGCTTAGATAACGCTGTCAGCAAATCATGTTAACACTGTGTAAAGGACAGTCTCTGGAAGCAGTCCTCCCACCTCTCGGAAGGGGGCTACCACGTGCACGTCCAGGTGTCAGTCGCCGAGGCCTTGATTAAGAAATACTAGCGCGCGAAGCAAGACAGGCTGTTGTGCCGTACATGCACAAAAATCTCGCATAACATGAAACTGGTGGCGTCACGTGCTACTGTGCAGGTAGTTTTTTCCGCCCCACGCAAGCGTAATTCTATTTGCAGACTGAGTAGTCCAGCACCGCAAAATGCCTCTGCTTGCAAGATAAGACATAGGACTCAGTTCGTGGACTGTAGAGAGGCGGTGGTGTATCAGATTCCCTTCTCTTGCGGAAAGCAGTACGTCGGACAGATGGGGCGCTGTCTGAATAACAGGTTACGAGAGCACTGCAACCTTGGAAAGAAGGGTATCGATGGCTGCCTCGCGATGCATTGCAGAGCTTGTGGGTGCGCCATTTTTTTTTCTTCTAGCGTTCTCTTGCGGCGAGAACCACAACTTCGAACAAGTCACATGAGGTAACAAGCTTTATTTTTACAAGCAAACTTTACACACACTACTTTGTGATAATATTAACCGAAACATGCTAGCAAAGTAATTTACAGAATGACCTCTACTCATACGTATGGGAGGTGACACATCGAAGGAGCAACCGCGAGCAACTCAATTTACAACAAAATGGCGGCCAATTTGGGGCACTTCGTCGTTCTCACATTTTAAGCAGCAAATATGGCGGTACGCTACGTCACGCAACGTCAAATTGACTCGACAAAGAGTGAGGCCCTGTGACGCAACGACCACCATGAGTTCAATGTCCAATCATGTTACAGACATGGCGGTTCTTCGTCAAGCGAGCAGTAGTTTCGACAAATCGCAACTTCATCGTACGCACAGCTTAGTACCATATTTCGGTTTCGTTATTCACTCCAAACCCTTTCTTTATACATGGCAGAGCACGGTGAAGGGCTTCTTCGGAAAAAAAAACTTTTTTCACGTTACGTCATCGCGAATTCCTGTGTCGTAACGCTATTACAGCGCCACAAGACGAACGACCTCGCGTGACCAATCAAATCAGGCTAATGGCGGAATTTGACAATGTCCAGAATAGCACCCCTGATGACCATGAAGAATAAGCGCGTTCCAGTATAGTGGAATGTACCCACTACACGTCATAACGATGACGATGACGCTGATGAGGAAAACAAAATCAGGGGAACCCTCC